>APFE030055416.1:166484-216098 GCA_000404065.3 Pinus taeda | reverse complement strand
CCTCATACCTCTGCTCTCCATGTCAAACTTCAAAAAAGAGAGAAAGTCATTAAAAACATGTTTATCTCTGGGTACGCAGTTTCTCTCTACCTTACCTGCGTGTACGCATCCCAAGTTCACAATACCTGTGTACCTGTACGCTCTATATGTAAAGGGGTAGGTGCGTACTCCTGTAAAGGTCAAAAGGGAGAGTTTCATCTTAAAAAAGTTACTTGTGGTCATTTCTAGAGCATTCTAGAAGATTGTTTGACATGTATTGAGCGCCTTCAGATGGTTCATGTATCCCTATGAAAAAGGAACTTATCCCATCAAGAGAGGAGCTACCCCATCCAAAAGAGGGGCTTATCCCATTGATGTTGGACCTGATTAACTTTCTCTAGAGCATTATAAATACAGGCATTGGGCCAGAGGAGGGGAGGTTGAAAGCTGAACATTCCAAAGGGTAGATGCTGCTGGAATTAGGACTTCCTTGTAGAAGCTTGTGAGGAGAGATTCCCATCCTTTCTTGTTCCATTTGGAAGTGGGTGAGCTTATCAAAGTAAAGGAAAACTCTTGCTGGACCCTGGGAGGAACTTGCACAACACCAAGGCTCAGGTTGTAATGGTTTCTTTTGTTTCCTATTAATACAAATAAGTCCATTCTTCTCAACAATTTGTTATTAATGAGTTTTTTCATATACTCCTTGGTCTATATGTTGAATATGTTTTATTTTATGGGATATTCAGGTGCTATGTAATCATTTGATTGTTAGTGAATGCAGGTTTCGAAGTGAAGGAAGAGCTCATCTGGATCGACGAGGCTAGACTACTACAACAGCGTTGGACTACAGGTAGGATCTAAAACACTTGATTTCTCGTGTGATAAATGCATGTTTAGAGAAGGATTGCTCTTAATTGTCTTGTTTGTCACTAGAAAGCCTTAGGATTCTAGGGAGGTTGGTTTTGTCCGCAATATTAACTCTTTCTGCATGACACACATCAAAATAGAAACAACTTGATCATGAATTTTACCTTTCATATTGATAATGGATTCCTGCTGATCTTCTTGCCTATTATCCAATGTTACATAGATATGGGGAATACTCTTCCCTATATCCCCAACTATTTGTGCCTCCTGACCACTGTAAATCTTGTTGAAGAAAATGTAACTAGGTTCAGCCTTCATAAATGTATTTTTAATATTTTTATTTATTCAAGAAAAGAAATATTATTTCTATAATATATGTCAATGAGTTTATTGCTCATTGAAATAGGTCTAGCACTAATTAAAGTGTTGTAGGTGAGTCAAATAGTCAAAAGAAAAGGTTGAAGACCTTAAGGGCATGTTACACCTTGTATAAAAATGTATTAACGTCAAAGAGAAAAACTCCAAGGAAAGTCAAGTCTCCTCCTATGTAACGTCACAACCAAGAAGCTCCTTTAAGAATGTTACATCACCATAGAAACCATCTGAAGTATGCTCAACAAGTTGGCCTCCAAATGGTCCTCAAGTCAGCCCGCAAACAGGTTGACAACTCGGCCTTCTAGTTGACCTAAAAGGAGGGACATACCTCTATATATAGAGGTTGTCCACTCTCTCAAAAAGGAAAACTCATTCCTATGAAATCTTCGAAGGTACAAGGCAAGGATAAGGGAACAAAAATAAAAATACATGAATAAGGTCTCCAAGGTAGCGAAGGAAAGAAGGATAAAACCGAAGGGTTAAAAGGCTAGTTACAGCTACAGGTGCGAGGAAAGGAGAGAAATCCCTATGGGTGTAACGTCAGAAAATTACACTTCACTATATCTCATTGTTTTTAATGCAAACTAGGCCTACAAGGCCTCTCTCTCAAATGTGGAAGAAGGGTATGCAAGTGAAGGGTGGATGATAAGTCTAACAAGTTTTTGTGAAGAAAATATCCCACACGTGCGAAGAATTAGAGCCGCATTTCTCCTTCCCTAACTCTACAATAGTTTTCAATAGAAAAGAAGGCTTGGTTGGGAGGCTCAAAGGTCATCATCCTAAGATATAAAGACTCCATCTCAAGCGAAGGAAGAAAAGGACAAGGTTCATCCTAGAACACACAATCTAAGGTATCTACAGTTGCGCAAGAAGTAGCAAAGGGAGGAAGACAAAGTGCTGGAAGGAATATGACGAAGTGTTGCAAGAGGAAGTGATATTGAAAGGACTTGACTTGTGCTTTGAGAATATTCTAGTCAAGGGTCTAGGATTTGGCATTGATCAATAGAAGCTTCAATAAGAGAAATTGACTAAAGGATTTTCCTCTCAAGAGAAGAGGCGTTTTGGCCCTCTCAGAGAGCCAACATCTTGTGTTCTTTTACTTATATTTTGGTAGTAGTTTGATGAAGTACACACATATTCACTAATAATAAGAAGAAGAATAAGCTAATAAGGAAAAGTAAAAATACTCCACAAATTGGTATTAAGTAACGAAGAATCACAAAACACCTAATTTTCCCTAGATTCTTCAACATGGAATCAGAGTTAAGGTTACACATCAAGGAAAGGGCATCTCAGGACCACTCATCAAGGGAGAAGCATCTACAAAGTTGAAGCATCAAGCATATAAGTCTCAATCACTTCAAGGAAAAGAAGGGCATACAATCCATCATTCATGAAGGAGGTCTACAAATCTAGAAGAAGAGCCTTACATAAAGGCACCCACAAAGAAGAGCAAATTGAAGCAGGACCTACAACAAGCTACAAGTCATCAAGAAAATCTCATCATCTAGAAAGTCCACTTGGAAAAGGAAATTTGAAGAACATCAAAATCCAAGGAAGGCAAGCCATCAAGTCTTCAAGGAGGAAGAAAATCCACTACATCTCAAAATATATCAAGTAAGTACATGTCCCCTTCTGAATATACATCAATGTATTTTTGCAAGGAAAGCAATAAATTGGTAGGTACAAATAACTTTTTTTCATGGAAGAAGAGGATTGATCTGCTTCTCAAGGAGAATGAAATCCTAGAACATGTCAAAGGGAATATCATTATCCCTACTAAGGACCAAATTCAAGCCTTATACATGTACAATAAGGATGAGACAAGAGCTCAACATATTTTGATAGAATCAATCAAAGACTCTCTCATTCCTTATGTCTTGAAATTTGAGACATCGAAATAAATTTATGATAAGCTAGTAGAGTTATTCTCGATATCCACAATTTGAGAAGTAATATATATGAGGAATAAATTTTACAAGATGAAGATACCAAAGGAAGGAATAGCTCCATACTTCATGAAAATATTTGAAATGAGAGATCAACTTCAAGAGCTTGGGGAAGTCATGTCTGACAAAAGATGACAACATTAGTACTCAATGCTCTACCTGAGGATTGGGGAAACTTCACATCAAGCCCATATGCCAAGAAGGAAGCAACCACTCTCAGTGAAATGTGTTCTCTATGTAGGACAAAGGAAGCCAAACTTAAGGCAAAGGAAGATGTGGGATCAAAGGGGCAAGAATTTTCTACCATGGCCAAGAGAAAGGGTAAATTTGGCAAATTTGGTCCAGGAAGAACAAACAAAAAAGAGATGTCCAAAATCCAATGTTTTGGATGTCAAGAATATGGACACTACAAAAGGAATTGTCCTAAGCTTAAGACTGAAAAAAACAACAAAAGAAAAAGGGAAGAAGCTCACATGACTCAAGAGGTTAGAGAAGAAGCAAAGAAGCAAAAGAAGGAAGATCCTTCAGATCTCTACTATGAATAGGTCAAACTCTTTTCTTCTTTCAAGTTTTTGAGTAGTAGAGGAACATGTAGGAATAGAATTGCATGGATAGAAACATCCTCTAGAATCTAGAAGCATGATTTACATAGAGTTCTATATACTCATGAAGATGTAGATTTATAATAAGAATAAAAGTGCATGGATCAAACTATCTTCTATAGTATAGGAGCATGGTAGATATAGCTCAAGATATTAATATGGAAGGGACATACCTAGTATAAGACCTCATCCATGATAAAATAATATTGATCATGATTAATAATATTAGAACATCTCCATCATCAGAAGAAAGGAAGAATCTACAAGGCAAGGGTCTTTAAGATCCTATGATGGAATATTGAAACGAAGGTTCATGAACCAAAGAAGATGTCTCATTGGGAATCCCATTCATGGGACTCAAGAAAAGGATGATACGCAGGCAAGATAATATGAAGTAGGAAGGGCCACACCAAGGACAATCAAATGAAGTGAAGATGATCAAAGGAGAATCAAGTTGAGGTGTGTATGCATCAAATTTTAGTCATGTTATCATTTCTATATTATTAAGTCATGGGAATAATTCTATACCATGATAAAGTATGAAAGTATCTCTTTCACCAAGGACATGCTCGAAGGGATGTACTATAATGGAATGAATGTCAACAAAATAATATTCTCACATAAGGAGTATAAGATTTTTGACTAAGGAGCAAGAAGAAATGTTGACCAGTCTAGGAAGCAAGCAATGAAGAAATGCTCTCATAGGAAACATAAGATGGTTGACCTATCTACCCAAGAAGAAGAAAATGAATAAAGAGATCAAGCATGTGAATAACACCATCATCACCAAGAAACACTATCTGAGAAGATACTTTGAAGATATCTCTCGAAAAAAGGCAGGAAAAACTCTGACAAAGGAAGGAAGGACCCTTAACACCTACGAAAGCCTTGGAGATATGAAATATGAAGATAACGCATTCTACTCTACAAATATGTCATGATGAAGAAGTCATCCAACAAATAAAGAGCAACGTTGAAGCAATATCAGGAGGAAGTCATGATGGGCTAATAGGTAAAAACATGTAAACAAACAAGTACAACAAAGCATCCATGAGAAGAGTATTTCAAAGTATGGATAAGATGACAAATGAGTAGCAAGATAACAAGAAAACCTGATGTATGACAAGAAAGACACTCTCCACGAAGGAAGTAGTGATATGCCAAACCAGGAAGGAAAGTGATTGATGGATTGTTCCCTACCTAGAAGAATTTCGAACAAATACTTCATGATATCAAAGAAAGGAAAAATATTAAGTAGCTGAAGGAGCCACGAAGAAGAAGTTGTTGATGAAAGAAAGAGTCCCTAGTTAAGAAGGATCTCTAACATGTCCTTGATCAAGAGGGAGTTTTGGATCACCCATAATTACAAATGAGTGACAATTGTGTTTTTTTTTCATTTCATGGGTCATGCACTAAACTAGGACTAATAGTCATAAGTCTAGATGAAGGCCATGAATGGAAATGTAGACAAAAAATTCTTGTCTTCACTTGGGAAGAAATAATGGTAGGATTGGGAAATAATCTGGCATTCAATACTCTTTGAGGATGTATAGACATCCAAGACAAGAGTAGGAAAGAGGATCAATATTATTTGAGGGCTGGGAACCCAAGACAAGAATAGTCCTAGAAGGTCATACTCAGTGAACACTCGGGTGTGTATGTACCTTGAGAGATAATGATGAAGGTGTCTATAAATCATTGGTCTCTCCAACAATGTAGCTCATGGTATCATAGAGAGATGGAGATGTTAGTCAAGGTCTTACCCTATAACAATTCTTATGAATATGATGCTATAACAGATGGATTGCAAATCATGTTTCTCTTATGTGAACTTTTCAAGCTTGATAATAGTCAAACACCTTCTAATGTTGTATTAATACCTCCCTAGTTGAGAGGGATTGTTGAAGAAAATGTAACTAGGTTCATTTTTCATAAATGTACTTTTGATATTTGTATTTATTCAAGAAAAGAAATATTATTTTTACAATAAATGTCAATGAGTTTCTTGCTCATTGAAATAGGTCTAGCACTAATTAAAGTGTTATAGGTGAGTCAAATAGTCAAAATAAAAGTTTGAATACCTTAAGGGCATCATGTTACACCTTGTATAAATATGTATTAAAGTCAAAGAGAAAACCACCAAACAAAGTCATGTCTCCTCCTATGCAAAGGCACCATCAAGAAGCTCCTTCAAGCATGTTACACCACCATAGATACCATCTGAATTATTCTCAACAAGTTTGCCTCCAAAAATTCCTCAAGTTGGCCTACAAATAAGTGGACAAGTTGGCCTTCTACTTAGCCTAAAAGGAGGGAAAAACCTCTATATATAGAGGTTTTCCAATCCCTCAAAAAAGACAACGCATTCCTCTAAAATCTGCTAAGGTACACGGCAAGGATAAGGGAACCAAAAAAAAGACAAGAAGAAGGTCTCTAAGGCAGCTAAGAAAAGAAGGATAAAACCAAATAGTTAAAGGGCTAGTTATAGCCACACGTGCAAGGAAATGAGAGTAGTCACTGTATGTGTGACAACATAAAATTACAGTTCCCCATATCTTATTGTTTTGGGTGCAAGCTAGGCCTACAAGGCCTCTCTCTCAATACTGGAAGAAGAGTATGCAAGCGAAGGGTGGATGATAAGTCTAAGAGAGTTTTGTGAAGAAAATCTCCCACACGTGCGAAGAATCAGGAACACATTGTTGCTGCCCTAAGTTTGCAATAGTTGTCAAGAGAAAATAAAGCTCTGTTGCGAGGCTAGAAGGTCATCATCCTAAGATAGAAAGACTACATCTCAAGCAAAGGAATAAAAGAACAAGGTTCATCCTAGGACACACAATATAAGGTCTCTATAGTTTCCAAAAGAAGTGTCGAAGGGAGGAAGACAAAGTGTTGGAAGGAAGAGGATGAATTGTTGCAAGAGGAATTCATATTGAAATGACTTGACTTGTTCTTGGAGGATCTTCTAGTCAGGGGTCTAGGGTTTGGAATTGATCAATAGAAGCTTCAATAAGAGAAATTCACTAAAGGGTTTCCCTCTCAATAGAAGAGAGGTTTTGGACTTGGCAGAGAGCCAACATCTTGTGTTCTTGTTCTTATGTTTTGGTAGAAGTTTGATGAAGTACACACATATGCACTAATAATAATAAGAAGAAGAATAAGCTAATAAGGAAAAGTAAAAATACCCTACAAATTGATATCAAATAACGAAGAATCACACTACACCTAATTTTCCCTAGGTTCTTCAACAAATCTGAGGCCTGCGACCCTGATGTAATGGTCAATCCCTCCTGTGATGATCTCTACCACAAGTCCAACATCTATGCTCCTCAGGCTGAGACCCATGTCCTCTCTCAGTTGCATTGAACTTCTTATGAGGTCCCAAATTTGCCTTGTCACTTGCATCTTGAGATATTCCTCGCTTCTTAGCACATTTTCCTTTAGTATTATAATTACCTTTCTAGTTATGCTTAAACTTAGGCTTTAACTTAAAATGCTCATAAAAATGCTTCAACTTCTCGATGAATTCCTCCAATGACATAGGCTCGCCATACTCAATATGATATTTGAATGTTAAAGACAATCCACTGATGAACCTTTCAACCTTTGTTTTCTCATCCTTGAGGTAGGGAATACACCTTAACATATATAAAAACTTGGTCGTGTACTCTTCATCTATCATGGAACCCATATTGAACTCATATAATTCCTTGGTCTTCCTGTCATAATATCTCTTATACAGGTACTTCTTCTTGAAGAGTCTTTTAAACTCATGCCAATGTATCTCCTCTTTCTTAATCCCTCTGACACACTTAACATCTTCCCACCAGATATTTTATTTTCCCTTAAGACTGAAGGTAGCTATCTTGGGTTTCATGATCTCTAAATAATCATGCATTCTGATGAACTTCTTCTTCCCAAGCAGTCATGCTTCTGCATATTTTTATTTCCACTTCCCCATTAAATGTAGGAAGCTTGTATTTCCTAAAATCATTTGGCAAGTACCCCCTCTTACTCTTCCTATAAGGATGTTGGTGGTAATGATGATGATGTCTCTTAGAAGCAGATATAGAATAAATTCCATGAGTTATATCATCTAAATATATTCCACCTCTGAATTTATAATCTATGGTCATCATGTGTCTTCTATGATACTTGTGACCATATGCCCCATTTGTCATTTCTTCCTGTTCCTGACTGATCCCTAGTTGTCCATGCTTTTGTAAATATGAAAGGCGTTGAAGAATCAATGCATTGACTTATGCTCGCTTTTCCTCAGCCCTTGCAAGTATTTCCTGTGCCTCAATCAACATTTTATTATTTTCCTTGCAATTTTGAATATCTGCCCTCAAAGTCCTTAGTGTATCTGCTAAATCAAGAGAATACTCTTCTCCCCGTTTGATTAGCTTACTTTCCCATTCCACTAATTTCATATCAAACTTGTAAGGAGATTCATGTGAAATATAATCCACCATTATGCTCTTCATCTCTAATATTCTATTTCATGCAAATATACCATGTTAGATAATCCAAATAGAAGACAATCAAAATCATACCTCATTGTATATTAGGGGAGGCTATCACATCTACGCAGCCCAACCTATATTTGCACGATATATAATAATAACATCACATATCAACATCATGATGCATGCATGATAATAATACAAAATTTTAACAATAACTACACATATAATAACCATAACCATTTGCATGTACCCCTAGGTCTAGTGATGCAACTTGGCTCTAATACAACCCTCTTCAATTCATTGTAATATGGACTAGACAAGAGAAAACCATTTCTAGGGCTAAATCATGGATCACTTCCAATGAAAGTTTGTGAACCATAACCCAATTTCCATGTAATTCATTTTCTAATTAGTGGGAATGAAGCCACCATTGCCTTCATTGGAGCTTTTATAGGATTTTTTTAGGTAATGAAATCCAATCTATAATCGATAGGGAAGAGAAGTATTTATGGATTGTAATTCTTTTCTCTAGTGAATCACCTGAAATGAGTCTCCACATATTTCTACGAACCAAGGCCTTTGCAAATAGAAATATGTTTTTAAGACCCCATCCTCTATGTTCCTTAGGAACAATAATTGTATACCATTTTACTAGAGTAATTCCTTGCTTGGATCTAGCTCTCATACAAAGAAGGATGATTCTTAGTTAGGAAATGAAATTCGATATGCCATTTCAAACATGGGATATGGAGAGCCAATGTATAGATATATTTTCTAACAATGATTTCAAAATCATGAGATGGAAACCTCTGTACAATAGACAACATGTTGAAAATGAGTTATTTGCTTTGACCTTCTTGATGAGCCATGGCCAATATTCCTTCCTATATTTGTTGGGTTGTACGAAAAATCCAAGATATTTAATCCCTTTCTCCAAATGTTTGGTAGGGATAAGAAAGGTATCAAAATCCAATAAATGAACTGGATTAAGGGATTTAAAGAAGATCCAAACCAATTTTTTGGTAATTAATGATAATTCATGTAGACTTACAAAGAGAATATAGAATAGTTTTGAGGTTGCTTATATTCCTTCTTGTACCTTGTAAGAAAATATGGACAACGTCCACAAAAAGGAGATGAGTGGCCTAAATAAATTTATAAAAAATGATATCCTTTATCTCTCCTATGGACTTGTGAAGGTTCATGAGTCTATAGAAAGATTTAGTTAATAAAATAAAAACTAATTTCAAGAGAGGCAACCTTGGCAAAGACCTCTAGATGCACTGAAGAATATAGAAGATGTACCATTAATGAGAGCTGCAAATGAAATTGGTTATATACATCCCATAAACTAGTTGATGATGGGAAGATATATAGCCATATGAATGAGAAAAATCCTGGTTAGAGTCTTATCCACCATGTCAAAATCATTTGAAATATCCAATTTGAGGGCAACATTTCATTTTGATATTTTTGGGTGATTCATTGCTTCGTGTGCAACAACAAAAACCTATAGTATAGTCCAATTATGGAGGAATTTAAATTGTTCTTGTGATATATATGTACTTAGTATAATTTTGAGAGTTTTGAAAATGATCTTGGATATGATCTTATAAATTGCATTACAACATGAAATTGGATAATAGTTTGTGAAAGAAGAACCTTCCTTTGTCTTAGGAATTAGCATAGGAAGGTGGAATTAATGGATCCCAACAATTTCCCTTTTTCCTTTGATTCTTGAACCGCCTTTAGCAGATCGCCTTTGCAAAGGTTGTGAAAACCAATTAAAATTCAACTGGGAAGCCCTCTGGTCCTTAGAATTTCATGTTTTTGCATTGGTTTTAGAGCTATGAGTATCTCAAATTTGAAAACATCCTCTATAAAAAAATCATTCATTTGATCATTAATTGAAGAGGGAAAGAGGGAGACCAACTTGATAATATATTAAACGGGACAACCTAGAGGTTCTTAAAAAGGGCTTGAAAAAAATGTGTTCCTACCTCATCATTGCCTTCAAAAGAATGTAGAGAGGTTTCATCTTTAGATTTTATTTCCCATATTGTGCTCCTTTTCTTTCTATAGCTTACATATTGATGGAAAAAAATTATCATTATCTCTAGGTTCATGCCAAACTTCATGACTTTTAAAACGTTGATTCCCTTCTTAAAAGAGAATATATGTATTCCATTTATGTTTAAGGGAACAAAATTCCTATAATATCTCTAAAGGTACCAGCCTTGAAGCTAAACATCTAAGTAATTAGGATTATTTATTTTCCATATCCATCAGTTCCATGTCTAGTTTTGCATGATGAGATTTTCCTAAGTGTAAGAAACCTGCTTGATTTCCTGGAGATTGTCTATAAATTGGGCCATATGTGTATAATACTCTTGGGATACTAAGTGATACTAAGAAGAGTGGATGAGTGTGCAATAGTCCTCCTCGAGGAGTCAGTAAGGGTTAAAGTGAAAGTGATAGCTTTTTTATATGCCCCTAGGAATGATATGTAGAAGGATATGCCTATGGTTAGATAATCCTCCCATTACTACTGATGATTTCAAAGAATATCCCAAGTTCAATAGGGAATATGAGATAAAGAATCTATCAAGCCCCTTAGTGACTTCATTATCATTTGACTGACCATTTCTCTATGTGGGAAAGAGATTTATTATGTCGATCTCAACTAAATGTTAATTTATTATGATATCTATAAATAAATTTCTCTAAGGATCTGATTGAGGGTTTGCATCCCATATCCCTCTCAGGAAAGTCATGAATTTTTTGTCACCACCAAATATGGTATTAGGATCTGTGAGGATGCTTACTAAGACCAAATCCTCTAAAAAAGAGATTTGATCACTCTATTGAAAATAAACATTAGGAAACAAGAGATCCTAAAGTAAATCCTTAATTTTCAATTTTATAAAAATCATAGAGGGAAAAGATGAAGAGAAAATCACATAGAAACGGGGGTTCCATCTAGTGATAAGTTTTCCTAAATGATCGCCTATGTCTAAGTGACAAAATGATCAATCTTTTAAAAAACCCTCTAAATAATTTGAGTTCTTTTTTGAAGGCACATTGCTTCAGTGATGAGGATAACATCCAACTTGTGGCAAGAAACCAATCGTTTGAGGGATAAATTCTTTTCAGAACCCCGTAATCCTCTAGCATTAAAGGAGAGAAGAATCATTTGGAGAGTAAGGAAAGGAACTTAATAGCTCTAAAGGACCTAGATATGGGAACTTTCATCCCCTTCTTGATTTCGATTGAATACTTTTCTTTGGTTTTTATGTAAATTTGATTTTCTACCAATTTAGGTACAGGGAAGTTTGGAGCAAGGGCCCTGTGAGAAAAAAATAGATCTTGCAATTTGGATTGAGATCAAAGGGCATAGCATTTTGTGTCTTCCAGGGGAATACAGGAGGAGGGGGAGTAGGTGGGGAAGAGAATAGGAGAGGGAAGGGGTAATGGGATATGGAATGGAGCAAGGGGAGGGGGGATGGAAGAAGGGGGTTGAGGTGGAAGTCCAAAGAGCGAGAATGAGCCAAAGCAAAGGAAGAGGAAATATGGCGAGTGGGACCACTAGAAAATGGCAGAAAAAGTTGCCAAGGGGGGAAGTCATCCCTATTGAAATTGTGAGAGCGGTTACACTGCTAACTGGAGGAGGGTATTATGTGTCATTTGGAGAGAAAAGTATCAAGGAAGCAGAATTAGGAGAATGAGGAGGGTGCTTATTTATTACAAGTTTTTTCTTTAAGATAACAACAAAAAGTGGGCCCAATTGTTTGAATTATTCTCATAGATGACCTATCTCATGACATTGGAAATATCAAAATGGGAGCTTCCGACAATCAATATTCTAAAATCGTTTGTGCTCACCCACCCAAAACTCTAAGTTTTCCAAAAAGCCTTCCTTAAGCTTACCTTGACCTATATCCAAGCCCGTATGTGATCACGTTTTCAATCCCATTTTGGTTCAAGGTTGAAAAGGAAACAATTTTATTCCCTATAACCATGAGGGTCTCGACTTTCCAAAAGGGAAGTGGAACACCTCTTAGAATATCCCACACTTTGATGGTGCATTGGCTACCTAGATGGCTCGAAGTTGGATATACAATGTTGAAGGCTAAGACCCACCTTGCTCATGGAACATTGGTGCTCCATGATTCTAGTGTTATCCTTGACAGACCCAAAAAAAAACCAGCAACCCACAAGGAAGCATATGAAATTCTAGTGTGTATCCAATAATGTATTTCTACTTTCTGAGAGCCATGCCACAGTTGCAGATAATTTTATGAGGCTTTTATTAAAACAAACCACTAGAGTTTTGTGTGTGTAATATAAACCTAGGAAAGAGATATATATTTTCCAAAAATAAAATGTACGAGACCTTGTCATTTCCAGATGCACTTCCCTCTCTACCTACTTGAAATTCTTGCCAAGCCTTGAGCTTCCAATGTTGAAGGGCTAATGGAGGTACCTAGAAGAGGATAAGGGTTACATGGTACTTGAAGGGTGGAAATGAAAGGATGTACAATGCTTGAGTCAAACCAAGGAGGTGGAAAACAGGGAGTAGGGGCAGTGAGTTCAGTGGAAGGACAAGGTGTAGGATGGAGCAAGCCATATGGTGCAGATGTCTTCAAAGAAAAAATCATAGCATGAGAGTGGCATGTAGTGAACTCTAGTTGAGATACAAAAGTAGGGAGGGAAATTGGGATAAATGTGTAGTGTACCTCATCCTCTTTGCAATATTCCATGTCTCCAATATGATTGATGACGAGGGTCCATATAAAAGTAGGGATGGATAATCTGTCATTGAGATCCGGGAACTCTCGGGAAAGGAAAAATAACTAAGGGTATGAAAAAGATAAAAAGGGAGTATCATGATGCAAGATCATACCTAATGTATTTCCAAAACATCTTGTCACGTGAAAAAATCTTAGACCATGTAGACAGGGCTACAAAACCACATCTCTCCTCAATAGATATTTAAGATGTATCCAAAAAAAATGTACACAATTTGTTTGAAAAAACATATAATATGCATATTACTTTTTAAAGAAAATTAAATAGTAAAAATCATATTTATAAATAGTTAAGAATAACTTAAATATTTATTATTAATATTTTAGTTATTATTAAAAATATTTTTATGAGAGAAAATATTGGCGCTTCATTACTTGTCTAATACAAGTATTTCTTTAAATGCAATAGTTCAACTTCAATAGTTAAGAAATGACATGGGTCTCTCAAACTAAAAAAGAACATTTATTATTAATATTGATATTGATATTAAAAGATGTTTTCGATTACTAATATTTTTAAATTACAATATAGATATTATTTTATTATTTTAAATATAACCATACGAGAAGACATATTCTCCACTCCATATAAACTTGTAATTATTAATTTAAATTTGAAAGATATTTATTTTATTACTTCAATTAGTATTTTAAAATTTATGATACCCTTTATTACGTTAAATACCGAGATTTCATATTAACTTAATCAATATTTAAAATCAACCACGAGGGAATAATTTACTTACCATTTAATATATTTGTAGGTTAGTTGACTTATTATTTAAAGTGAACTATGTGCAAATAACGTACGAATCATTTAAATAAATAATTACGCCATAAGGCGTTTCCCTCTGAAATGAGCTCCCCTAAATACCTTTTTGTCCTCATCTTAGCCATCGGATCTATGGTTAGATGATTCAACAAGTATCTACCATCCAAAGAAAACATTAAAAAATAGTTATTAGTTAAAAAATTAATTTAACGTAGCCCAGCCCGTCCGTCTACCCACCCGGTCCATCGTGCGCACACAGATAGCCCGTTCGCTGCAGACGAGGGCCGAGGCTGAATGGATTTGCATCACGAGATTTTTGGATGGCCAAGAGGATGAAGAGGGCCGCGCAGGGCATATTTTTGTGCAAGAGGAGGAGTGCCAGGAGGATGTGGAGGGCCGGGAGGAGGATTGTTGGTAGTTTTACCCTGAGACATCTCAGACCAAAAAAGTTCTTGTGACCAGAAGCATTTAGGCTATTAATCAGATACATAGGGTTCAACGACCTCTATCAGAAACCAATATGAAAAGCATTTAGGCTATTGATCAGATGCATAGAGTTCAACGACCTCTATTAGACACAAATATGAGCTTTATTGCGAATTTCTTTTCGGCCTCATCTGCTAGGAGAGTAGCTGTTTGACATTCCTGCCAGCTTCCACGCTCTTTCTCATGATCTTTTCCTCTTTCTTTCTTAAATTAATTTTTTCATACAATATTAGGGTTCATGTTGCTGCAAAACCACCTTCAGCGGTTTCCAGTCATCCTACTGGTAGATCATCTTCAAACCCTAGCTCTGATATCCAATCTGATGAGGGCACAACAATCTCAAGGGTATCATGTAATCCAAAATCTGGAAATACTTTGTAGACATCAGATGAGATTGTGGGAAGGCATAATTACATGAACTCTACAGAGTCTGCCAAGGCTAAAATATGCTCGTCCAGTGCTCCAAAGATAAGACCCTCATATGATGATCTTCAATTGCAAAAGAAAGTTTCTTCATATAATGTTGAAGTGAAGAGCACAACCGGTTCAGATTATTCTCTGCATGCTTGCAAATTGATTCCACCTATGTTGATATCTGGCAAATCATCTACCAAGAGTGGAGAGATTTCTTCCTGTTCGTATGGAGAGTCCCGAAAACCCTTTTATCAATGCTAAGTTTCAGAGTTCTTTCCTGTCACTACGAGTGGCTGAAGGTTGAAAACTCTGCTGCGAATGGTTTGAGCTACAGTGACCAACATTTCATGGGCATTCTTTTGTATCTTTGAGTAGAAGTTCAACTTAGTTGCAGAGATTAAGATTTCAGCTTCTAGCTGAACTGTGTCAGATGCTCTTTAGGAGTGGAGAGTAAAATTTTGAGCTCAAAAGTCACAGTGCTCAATTATTGATTAGCTTCTTGGTTGGTGGCTGTGAGGAGCTAAAGTTTGGTTTGATTTGGTGATTGGAGACATGGTCAGCTGGATTGCATTTGAGTCTTTGAGGAAGCCACTTACTGGAGAACTGTGTTTAAGGGAGAAAACAAATCTATAGCAGAAGCAAAAGAGCATGATATTAGAGTAGCTGTTTAACATTCCTGCCAGCTTCCACGCTCTTTCCCATGATCTTTTCCATTCAAATCAGTCGAGAAATGAAAACTGTGATGATTTTGACCTTGAAATGGCATTATGTAAGCTGCTTCCCTGGGATTGAATTGTTGCAAGCAAGTTTCATAGAATAATGGATTCTCATGATTTAACTTTTCCATCCAGTTAGCATTCATTAACTGACACATTTCTTAAATTTTGTTTTCTTTTATTGAATACCAACTTATTAAGTAGAACTATGACCAATTTAATCATTGCATGTTTCAGCCCTTTCATTATCATTGGCAGATCCTCCTCCATGCTCGGGCGCATTGAATATAGTAACCAAGGCACTATTGACATGTCATATGAGGTATGCCTCTAATAACTAGATATTTGCCTGAAAGGAGATATATTAGTCTTCAGATTTTGTTATCATTTGTATTCCCCTTATTCTTTTTTTGGTAATATTTACATATTTGTAAGATACAAGTCTCTGCACTTTGCAGGAGGAGGAAAAATGTATTATGCTGTACTATGCACATTATTGTTAATAATTATTGGTGAAAATAAATTAACATGGCATTAGTGGAGTAATCACTCACCCTCTTAGGGGATTGAAGAGCTTTCTCCCTTGTGGAACAAGTATAAGCATGAAGATATCTTTGTGTGGACCTCCTAAGGTACGGTGAGAATGTGGGTTGCCTAATAAGCATGGAATTGCATATGAGGCTTGAGCCATGAGCTTTACTAGCTTAAAATCAAAATCAAAATTCCTTTCAAATGGCAACAAATTATGTTCCTTTAGTAGTGTGTGTCCTAAGTCCTCAGGGGAGCAAGGGCAGCAAACGAAATTCTTTCTAAAGAACTAACAAAAGGTTTGATGCATCAGTGCTTCTACAGGGGATGTCCAAACATTCTTGTCAGCTTTGTCATGTTCAAGAGTTTCCTGACAGAGGTATAGATAGGTCCATTTTGTGTTAGGCACATGCTATATTTTATTAGCTGATTCTGTATCCTTTGGATAGAAGATCCATGTGTCTTATTCGCTTCAATGCGTTTCATACATCTTTCAAATGTGAGAGTGGAAGGCTTCGTTATGAGGGCTTGGTGTGCATTACGCGTATTTAATTATTTTTCCAATTCCAGTACATAAGAAAGGAAGTCCACATGCCTAAGTGGATAGCCACAAGGTTAGAAAAATCTGTGCATGACTTTATAACGTTAAGTGGATTTGGCTTCATTGGGTTTTTAATTCTGAGAACCTTAGCGTTGATTCTTGAATTGAAAAGATGCCAGGTCTGATGTCAGGTTCAATCACGGTGATCCATATTAGGTAATGCTTGTTGAGGGACATAGATTATATTCTGTATTTGATATGAAATACTTCAAAATAATCCTTTTAATATTAATAAGGTGTTCTATCCAGATGTCATGGATTTTGAGTAGATACAAGGTTCACCTCTTTCTATGCCCAACCTTTACTATAAGTGAAGTCTTGTACAAACATGATTAGCGTCTGTTCCTTGGTCTTTTACATACAAGCCAGAGTTGCCATTAGACTTGTGTATCTGATTCTATTTGATAGCTAGTTTGCGTAGTTTGGAAATTTGTTGAATGGGGAAATAAATCAGGCCATCAAACCTGGGCGATATATGTTCAAAACCGGGAATATTTCGCATACAGAAGGATATACATTAAATATTGGCACCATCAGCAGATGTACCAACATAATGAAATGATTTATGCTTTCATTGGAATGTGTATTTTTAAGAGACTAGCTGGAGTGATTGTACACTTGTGGTACCAAGGTTCAGGGAGTTCAGTAGGCTTTCTGTTTCCAATTTGAGATTAAATTTTAATATTACTGATATTGGGGTCTGTTGTTGGGATTTTACAGTGTCTTGTTCAACTGGAAAATGTAAAATGTGTGGCTCCTGCCACAATAGTGAACTCTATGCCAATATTAACTTTTGATGGAAATAGGTCTGAACAGGGATCGAATCTTTCTCATGATCTTTTCCATTCAAATCACCCGAGAAATGAAAAATGTGATGATTTTGACCTTGAAATGGAATTATGTAAGCTGCTTCCCTGGGGTTGAATTTTTGCAAGCAAGTTTCATAGAATAATGGATTCTCATGATTTAACTTTTCCATCCAGATAGCATTCATTAACTAACACATTTCTTAAAGTTTGTTTTCTTTTATTGAATACCAACTTATTAACTAGAACTATGAGCAATTTAATCATTTCATGTTTCAGCCCTTTCATTATCATTGGCTGATCCTCCTCCATACTCGGGGGCATTGAATATAGTAACCAAGACACTATTGACATGTCATATGAGGTATGCCTCTAATAACTAGATATTTTCGTAAAAGGAGATATATTAGTCTTCAGATTTTGTTATCATTTGTATTCCCCTTATTCTTGTTTTGGTAATATTTACATATTTCTAAGATTCAAGTCTCTGCACTTTGCAGGAGGAAAAATGTATTATGTTGTACTATGCACGTTATTGTTAATAATTATTGGTGAAAATAAATTTTCATGACACTAATGGAGTAATCAATCGCCCTCTTAGGGGATTGAAGAGCTTTCCCCCTTGTGGGACAAGTATAAGCATGAAGATATCTTTGTGTGGACCTCCTAAGGTACGGTGAGAATATGGGTTGCCTAATAAGCATGGAATTGCATATGAGGCTTGAGCCATGAGCTTTGCTAGCTCAAAATCAAAATCAAAATTCCTTTCAAATGGCAACAAATTCTGTTCCTTAGTAGTGTGTGTCCTAAGTCCTCAGGGGATCAAGGGCAACAAACGAACTTCTTTCTAAAGAACTAACAAAAGGTTTGATGCATCAATGCTTCTACAACGGATGTCCAAACATTCCTGTCAACTTTGTCATGTTCAAGAGTTTCCTAACAGAGGTATAGGTAGGTCCATTTTGTGTTAGGTGCGTGCCATATTCTATTAGCTGATTCTGTATCCGTTGGATAGAAGATCCATGTGTCTTATTCACTTCAATGCATTTCATACATCTTTCGAATGTGAGAGTGGAAGGCTTTGTTATGAGGGCTTGGTGTGCATTACGCATATTTAATTCTTTTTCCAATTCCAGTACATAAGAAAGGAAGTCCACATGCCTAAGTGGATAGCCACAAGGTTAGAAAAATTCGTGCATGACCTTATAACGTTAAGTGGATTTGGTTTCATTGGGTTTTTAATTATGAGAACCTTAGCATTGATTCTTGAATTGAAAAGATGCCAGGTCTGATGTCAAGATCAATCACGGTGATCCATATTAGGTAATGCTTTTTGAGGGACATAGATTATATTATGTATTTGATATGAAATACTTCAAAATAATCCTTTTAATATTAATAAGGTGTTCTGTCCAGATGTCATGGATTTTGAGCAGATACAAGGTTCACCTCTTTCTATGCCCAACCTTTACTATAAGTGAAGTCTTGTACAAACATGATCAGCGTTTGTTCCTTGGTCTTCTACATACAAGCTAGAGTTGCCATTAGACTTGTGTATCTGATTCTGTTTGATAGCTAGTTTGCGTAGTTTGGAAATTTGTTGAATGAGCAAGTAAATCAGGCCATCAAACCTGGGCGATATATGTTCAAAACCGAGAATATTTCTGCATATCGAAGGATATACATTAAATATTGGCACCATTAGCAGATGAACCAACATAATGAAATGATTTATGCTTTCATTGGAATGTGTATTTTTAAGAGACTAGCTGGAGTGAGTGTACACTTGTGGTAGCAAGGTTTAGGGAGTTCAACAGGCTTTCTGTTTCCAATTTGAGATTAAATTTTAATCTTACTGATATTGGGTTCGTTGTTGGGATTTTTACAGTCTCTTGTTCAGCTAGAAAATGTAAAATGTATGGCTTCTTCCATAATAGTGAACTCTATGCCAATATTAAATTTTGATGGAAATAGGTCTGAACAGGGATCAACTCTTTCTCATGATCTTTTCCATTCAAATCAGCCGAGAAATGAAAACTGTGATGATTTTGACCTTGAAATGGCATTATGTAAGCTGCTTCTCTGGGGTTGAATTGTTGCAAGCAAGTTTCATAGAATAATGGATTCTCATGATTTAACTTTTCCATCCAGTTAGCATTCATTAACTGACGCATTTCTTAAAGTTTGTTTTCTTTTATTGAATACCAACTTATTAAGTAGAACTATGACCAATTTAATCATTGCATGTTTCAGCCCTTTCATTATCATTGGCAGATCCTCCTCCATACTCAGGGGCATTGAATATAGTAACCAAGGCACTATTGACATGTCATATGAGGTATGCCTCTAATAACTAGATATTTCCCTGAAAGGAGATATATTAGTCTTCAGATTTTGTTATCATTTGTATTCCCCTTATTCTTGTTTTGGTAATATTTACATATTTCTAAGATTCAAGTCTCTGCACTTTGCAGGAGGAGGAAAAATGTATTATGCTGTACTATGCACGTTATTGTTAATAATTATTGGTGAAAATAAATTTTCATGGCATTAGTGGAGTAATCACTCGCCCTCTTAGGGGATTGAAGAGCTTTCCCCCTTGTGGAACAAGTATAAGCATGAAGATATCTTTGTGTGGACCTCCTAAGGTACGGTGAGAATATGGGTTGCCTAATAAGCATGGAATTGCATATGAGGCTTGAGCCATGAGCTTTGCTAGCTCAAAATCAAAATCAAAATTCCTTTCAAATGAAAACAAATTATGTTCCTTAGTAGTGTGTCTCCTAAGTCCTCAGGGGAGCAAGGGCAGCAAATGAAATTCTTTCTAAAGAGCTAACAAAAAGTTTGATGCATCAGTGCTTCTACAGGGGATGTCCAAACATTCCTATCAGCTTTGTCATGTTCAAGAGTTTCCTGATAGAGGTATAGGTAGGTCCATTTTTTGTTAGGCACGTGCTATATCCTATTAGCTAATTTTGTATCCATTGGATAGAAGATCCATGTGTCTTATTTGCTTCAATGTGTTTCATAAATATTTCAAATGTGAGAGTGGAAGGCTTCGTTATGAGGGCTTGGTGTGCATTACGTGTATTTAATTATTTTTCTAATTCCAGTACATAAGAAAGGAAGTCCACATGCCTGAGTGGATAGCCACAAGGTTAGAAAAATTCGTGCATGACTTTATAATGTTAAGTGGATTTGGCTTCATTGGTTTTTAAATTTTGAGAACCTTAGCGTTGATTCTTGAATTGAAAAGATTTCAGGTCTAATGTCAGGTTCAATCACGGTGATCCATATTAGGTAATGCTTGTTGAGGGACATAGATTATATTCTGTATTTGATATGAAATACTTCAAAATAATCCTTTTAATATTAATAAGGTGTTCTATCCAGATGTCATGGATTTTGAGAAAATATAAGGTTCACCTCTTTTATGCCCAAACTTTACTATAAGTGAAGTCTTGTACAAACATGATTAGCGTCTATTCCTTGGTCTTTTACATACATGCCAGAGTTGCCATTAGACTTGTGTATCTGATTCTGTTTGATAGCTAGTTTGCGTAGTTTGAATATTTGTTGAATGGGGAAATAAATCAAGTCATCAAACTTGGGCGATATATGTTCAAAACCGAGAATATTTCTGCATACAGAAGGATATACATTAAATATTGGCACCATCAGCAGATGAACCAACATAATGAAATGATTTATGCTTTCATTGGAATGTGTATTTTTAAGAGACTAGCTAGAGTGATTGTACACTTGTGGTAGCAAGGTTCAGGGAGTTCAACAGGCTTTTTGTTTCCAATTTGAGATTAAATTTTAATCTTACTGATATTGGGGTCTGTTGTTGGGATTTTTACAGTCTCTTGTTCAACTGGAAAATGTAAAATGTGTGGCTCCTGCCACAATAGTGGACTCTATGCCAATATTAACTTCTGATGGAAATAGGTCTGAAAAGGGATCGACTCTTTCTCATGATCTTTTCCATTCAAATCAGTTGAGAAATGAAAACTGTAATGATTTTGACCTTGATATGGCATTATGTAAGCTACTTCCTTGGGGTTGAATTGTTGCAAACAAGTTTCATAGACTAATGGATTCTCATGATTTTACTTTTCCATCCAGTTAGCATTCATTAACTGACGCATTTCTTAAAGTTTGTTTTCTTTTATTGAATACCAACTTATTAAGTAGAACTATGACCAAATTAATCATTGCATGTTATCCTCTCATTATCATTGGCAGATCCTCCTCCATACTCAGGGGACATTGAATATAGTAACCAAGGCACTATTGACATGTCATATGAGGTATGACTCTAATAACTAGATATTTGCTTGAAAGGAGATATATTAGTCTTCAGATTTTGTTATCATTTGTCTTCCCCTTATTCTTGTTTTGGTAATATTTATAGATTTCTAAGATTCAAGTCTCTGCACTTTGCAGGAGGAAAAATGTATTATGTTGTACTATGCACGTTATTGTTAATAATTATTGGTGAAAATATTTTTTCATGGCATTAGTGGAGTAACCTTTCGCCCTCTTAGGGGATTGAAGAGCTTTCCCCCTTGTGGAACAAGTATAAGCATGAAGATATCTTTGTGTGGATCTCCTAAGGTATGGTGAGAATAACATATGTAATATTTAAGGAGAAATATTGTTGTAAAGTGTAGAACTACCATCATATTTATTCAAAATCAGCAAATCTATTCTCATCAGAATATGCCTCCTTCCTGCCAAACAACAACTCAAAAATCTCAATATTTAAGAATCTGAGAATTGTGAGAAGATACCTTATTTCTACGTTTTTTGGGCAGATTTGAAGTACATGGTTTTTTGAACATGTTGTATGATCAATGCCCCACCTATCTTTTTGGGCAATAAGTTGTATGCTCATGTTTCAGGAGGGGTGGTGTGATAGTCAAGGAACCCTTGAAGAAGTTCGTGCAAAATTGCAAATGAAAGGAGGTAGAACACCATGTAATTCTTACTTCCCAATGTCAATAATGGACATACAAGTCCCATAATCAAACATTTATCTCAGATTCAGAAAGAGCATGATGATATGTTCCTAATAAAACAATGTAACTGTATTTTTTTTGCTTTGGCAGTCTTTTTGTCGCAATTAAAAGAGAATGAATCGTTCTTCTGTGTTTCAAATTTCTAAACTATGTTCTTGTTTGTTATAACAAATTAGCTTGCCAATTGCAGTGATGGAAACAACCACATTGCTAACTGCCAATTGCAGTGATGGAAACAGGTACATTGCTAACTCTTGGTTTGCTCAACCTGCTCCAAAAGATCATCCATGGTGCTCCATGCCAAACCATGCTATGACTCCCCATATCTCTAGGACTACAATACATGGCCAAGTGTCTGTTTTCATCCAATTTCACCCCTTTGTTTCTAGCAATTTATTTGATTGACAAATGTACCTCATAAATAATTCAAAAAGTCAATTATATTGCATCATGGTCCATTGCACAAAGCTTTAATGCTATCATTAATTCATCATTTTTGTCATCTTTGGAAGCAGAAAATAGGAATCATAAAAAGTACAGAGATATTCTTGAGACTTTTATGACTAATTGTTCATAAAATCTTTACTTCAGATAATGTATGCAGCTGGAATGCAGGATATTCTAGACAGATACTTCAAGGGAGAAGATTTTCCTTTGCAGAATTATATTGTGAAGGAAAGAAAGCTGGCCAGTTAATACCTATAAAAAATTCATGTTGGATGCTAAAGTAAATGATTCATCATGTTGAAGGCTGCTTTATCTAGAATAACAAGCAAGAGCCAGAGAAGAGCTTGCTTCTCTCAAATAAAACAATGCATCAAACATTGGACTCTCAAATACATTCATGAGACCAATGATGGTTCAAAGCATTATGCAGGAATGAATGATAGAAGATTTGCATGAAGCTCATTCCATCTTATTGATTTTATAGGTTAGTAGTTTTGAAGTAAACAAAATCTAAAATAGAGTGAAGTTAGCGCTTTAGTCATTTGTGGCTATTGATGCATGAAGTTGTCTCACAGATATTTCCCTTCACAGAATTATATTGTGAAGCATGGAAAGTTGTCTAGTCAATACCTATAAACAATTCATGATGGATGCTAAAGCAGATGATTCATCTTGTTGAAGGCTGCTTTATTTGAAATAACAAGCAAGAGCTAGAGCAGAGCTCGCTTCCCTCGAATAAAACAGTGCATCAAATATTGAACTGTCAAATACATTCCTGAAACAAATGATGCTTCAAAGCGTTATGCAGGAATGAATAATAGAATATTAGCATGAATCTCATTACTCTATATTATATCTTTATGTCGAATTGAATCTTTGTACCATTTTCTTTGAATCTATTTTTTTAAATTGCTATCACTTCTTCATGCAATAATGACTTTGTTTAAAGGCATGGCTTAATCGACTGGTTCAGCAATACATGACATTTTTCAGGTATTTACTCAGAAATGCCTATAATGAGGCTTGCTTGAGGATGCTTCTGATTTGCGTAGAAATGTGATATAATTGATTTATTTGTAATAACGTTATATTGATTGATCAACTCGTATTTTTATTCATTTTCTGGCATCCCACATACTTAGCCCAAGCCTTTCATTGTATAACTTGACATTGATTGTTCAAATTCTTAGGGATATTGTTGATGTTCAATAATGGTTCTTTATTGAGGAGCTGCACCTTTTAATATTGATGACAAGACGACTTCCCTTCATCCTTATGTAAGTGATTTGGATATTTTAAACTAATTATCCGATTGTAGGGTTATAGGGTTTTACTTACCGCTTTATGAAAAAACTTCACCATTTAGTCTGGGTAATATGACAGTGACCCATTTATGCTTCTTGTCTTGCAGAAGAATATCCACGTTTGTTGGTTTATTTGGAGGAAACCTGAAGAGCAGATTCTACAAGATTTTAAGCTCCCACATCATTTTTATCCTAATAAGTACCACATCATTGTCATCCTAATACGTATTTGTTTGAATCATATAGTCTCTTCGACACAACATTATTTTTAATATAAATGGTTTGCGTGGCTTTTAATCTAATAAGTACCACATCACTGTTATCCTAATAAGTATTTTTTTGACTCATATAATCTTATTTTTAATATAAATGGTTTTCTTGTCTTTTAATGGCAAAGTGTTTGAGAGCCCATCCATTTGCGAAAATCTCAATGGGAGAACCCTTAAATTATTTAGGGCGGGCATCCATGACAAAAATCATTACTTGTCCTTTAATGACTGGGAGTATACGAGCTCATCCATTACATAAAGTTTATGGGGGAGCTGGATGTTTCATTTAGTGGCTTAAGTATTGCAATTATATATATGTATATCTATTTTTGACCTTATGGGATTTTGGTGTATTGGATAAATTTGAATGATTTTGGCAATGTGTTAGACAATATTACAATAGGGTGTTTTGTATGGTTCTATTCCTTCTTGATTTTGATTGGAATTTGCAGAGGGTGATAGTTTTGATGGTTTAGTGAATTTGGAAATTTGTCAAACAATATTACTTCAGGGTGTTTCTTATGGTTTTGTTCCTTCTTGACTTTGATTGGAAGTTGAAGACAATACGCTAACATGGTTTTTAGGTAATGCTATGCATCTCTTCTACTAGCAGAGAAATGAACCTTTGTTTCTGTATGGAAGGGCAGGTTTCTGCCCTATCTTGGTGTGGTTTTCGAATAATTATATGTTGAATTTTATCTTGATTATAGCCATACTCAAGTCATTGTTTGTCTGATTTGGTGAATATATAGTATTTGGGTAAATATCTGGTAAATGGGCTTCCACTTCATTTGTGGACTTTTAGGTTCTATATTAGACCATGTGAAAGGAGGTAGAACACCATGTAATTCTTACTTCCCAATGTCAACAATGGACACACAAGTCCCATCATCAAACATTTATCTCAGATTCAGAAAGAGCATGATGATACGTTGCTAATAAAACAATGTAACTGTATTTTTCTTCTTTGGTAGTATTTTTGTCATTCTTGGAGGCAATTAAAAGACAATGAACTGTTCTTCTGTGTTTTAAATTTCTAAACTATGTTCCTGTTTGTTATAACAAGTTAGCTTGCCAATTGCAGTGATGGAAACAACCACATTGCTAACTGCCAATTGTAGTGATGGAAATAGGTACATTGCTAACTCTTGGTTTGCTCAACCTACTCCAAAAGATCATCCATGGTGCTCCATGCCAAACCATGCTACGACTCCCCATATCTTTGGGATTAAAATACATGGCCAGGTGTTTGATTTCATCCAATTTCACCCCTTTGTTTCTAGCAATTTCTTTGATTGACAAACGTACCTCATAAATAATTCAAAAAGTCAATTATATTGCATCATGGTCCATTGCACAAAGCTTTAATGATGTCATTAATTCATCATTTTTGTCATCTTTGGAAGCAAAAAATAGGAATCATAAAAAGTATAGAGATATTATTGAGAGTTTTCTGACTAATTGTTCATAAATTCTCTACTTCAGATAATGTATGCAGCTGGAATGCAAGATATTCTAGACAGATGCTTCAAGGGAGAAGATTTTCCTTTGCAGAATTATATTGTGAAGGAAAGAAAGCTAGCCAGTCAATACCTATAAAAAATTCATGTTGGATGCTAAAGCAGATGATTCATCCTGTTGAAGGCTGCCTTCTCTGGAATAACAAGCAAGAGCTAGAGAAGAGCTCACTTCTGTCAAATAAGACAATGCATCAAATATTGGACTCTTAAATATATTCCTGATATCAATGATGGTTCAAAGCATTATGCAGGAATGAATGATAGAAGATTAGCATAAAGCTCATTCCATCTTATTGATTTTATAGGTTAGTAGTTTTGAAATAAACAAAATCTAAAATAGAGTGAAGTCAACGCTTTAGTCCTTTGTGGCTATTGATGCATGAAGTTGGCTCACAAATATTGCCCTTCACAGAATTATATTGTGAAGCAAGGAAAGTTGTCCAGTCAATACCTATAAACAATTCATGTTGGATGCTAAAGCATATGATTCATCCTATTGAAGGCTGCTTTATCTGGAATAACAAGCAAGAGCCAGAGCAGAGCTCGCTTCCCTCGAATAAAACAGTGCATCAAATATTGAACTTTCAAATACATTCCTAAAACCAATGATGTTTCAAAGCAGTATGTAGGAATGAATAATAGAAGATTAGCATGAAGCTCATTCCATATGATTGATTTTATAGGTTAGTAGTTTTGAAATAAACAAAATCTAAAATAAAGTGAAGTCAACGCTTTAGTCCTTTGTGGCTATTGATGCATGCAATTGGCTCACAGATTCAAGTAATGATATGCATATTTTCTACTAGCAGAGAAATGAACCTTTGTTCGTGTATGGAAGGGCAGGTTTCTTCCTTGCCTTGGTGTGGTTTTCAGATAATTCTTGGTCATTGTATTTTCTTGGTATTTATTTTTTAGTGTTTATGTTGCAGTGTGATTTGTATAGAGGTTTGGTTTTTTTTATTTAATATTTGAAATACTTCAAATTCTAGATGGCTTAGTTGACTTGCAGCCTCTACGTTATGAAATATTGTATATCAGGATGGCTAAGATCAATTGCAGCCTCTAGGTTTCCATGCATGACATGCGTTTCTATCTATTCAGCAGAGGAGCACTCTATGTATAATGGCTTAGCTCACTTGCAGCCTCTACATTATGAAATATTGTATATCAGGATGGCTAATATCAATTACAACCTCTAGGTTTCCATGCATGACATGCGTTCCTATCTATTCAGCAGAGGAGCACTCTATGTATAATTTTTTTTTTTACAATAAATATAAATAGTTGGCGTTTGAATTTATGTTTCAGTTAGAAGTTTTCTTTTGTTATGGAATTTTCTTGAGGGACCAGCATTGCCATTGCTATAAATTCAGTTTCACTATTAAGAAGAAAATAATGGAAATGGGCTCAATTTCGTGATATATGATTTTTTTTCATCCAAGTACTTTGAAAGAAGAATGGAAGTATCAAAATACTGGGAAATCACTGTATAGAGAAGGGATGAAAAAATTGGAAGTATCAAAATACTGGGAAATCACTGTATAGAGAAGGGAAGAAGATTGGGATTATCAAAATATTGGGAGTCACTGTATAGAGAAGCGAATTGCATTTTTTAATTTGGGACTTTTGGAATTTTATTTATTTATTTTTTGTTTAATTTTTAACTTGTACCAAGGGATTTGAACATTAAGTCTCTTAATTTACATAATACTTCAAGTTTATTTAAACTTCACCCTAAAAACAAAATATAAATAAATTTTAATAAATGAAAAATAAATATAAAATTATAAATACAAGTTCAATTTTATCTTAATTTTAAATAGTTTTTACTTAAGAACTCAAAAGAAGACATGAAATATTTTCATTTGTTTAGTTGGGTCAACATGAAACATCTCTTTGTGGTTGCACAAAGAGGGATCAAAATGTTGGTGCTAGAATATAGGCCCCATTATTGATTGTATAGTCTTGTTTCTCAAGGTTTTCCTCTGCCACTTAAGGTCCACTAGGGTAGTCTTACATGTGTTTAGTTCTTTTTATGATGGAGAGGAACCCATTTTGAAATCACACAACTTCTCTTCTATGCTATTATTTCTTATGCATCGTATAAAATTGTGACTTCTTTTTTCTATACTATTATTTCTTATGCCATTGCCTTACGACATTTCCTTTGCAACATGTGTTGCAAATGCTAGTTGTAAGGATCTTAATATCTTACAATACTCCCCAATCCCATTTGATGAAATCACTAATTGATGTGTAATGTGCATGTACCTAAAAGAAACGTGTAGAAATTACGCTAGGGGCTAGGAAAAATATAAAATTAAAATGACAGAAGGAAATCCAGAACGAAATAGTTTGGTGTACTTTATGTGGTGAATGTACTCACACATAAACAATAGACATAATGGAGAAATGATTGAACAATATTTTATTAAATAAAGTTCATCTCTACACACATTCCAAACGATATTTTATTAAATGAAGTTCATCTCTACACACATTCCAAATGTATAATAGAGATTGATAAACTTGACAAACATAATAATTTAGAAAATAATTTTTTTGAACTACAACTTATTCATATAGGAAAATGATGAGTTTTAGAACATCACCTCGTAATTCACATAATTTAGAAAATTTATTTATCTGTTGTTTCTAGGTATTTTCTTAATGGAGAAATGAATTATTTACCTTACCTAACTTGTCTCTACATAACTTACACTTATTTTTTCCTAAAGGCTTAGTGAAGATGTCTACCACATTATCATTTGTAATAAATCAAATTAATTTCCTTTGACTACATTTTTTCTCATATAAAATTTTGTTGTATTTCAATGGGTTTTGATATTACATGACAAACGAGGTTGTTTTCTACTTTGATAGAGCTTTGGTTGTCACATTTGAACATTATTGTTCCTCATTTTTCTGCCATGTCTTCAAGAATTCTTCTTAGCCAAATTGTTTTGGAGGTTGCATTGCATAAGTATGACCACCCCTCCCATATCTACCCATTTTCCCTGGCCTACGAGGGTAAACATGATTTGAGGGCTACTATGACTTGGATTGACCTCCTAGATCACCTTAAAGAAATGGAGTCGACAAGTTGAAACATTACCGACCTTCCTCATGGGCTACAAGACTCACAGGAGTTAAACAATCACTCCAGAAGCCCAAACCCTAAGCTAAATTTCCTTTTTAGTGATCTTATCTCTTAATCACTTGCATAACAAGGCAAGCCATTGACTGCAACCCTCTAGTCGCATGGATAACCCTTCCTCCTAGCGACTATAGTCTAGAATTCTTAGTTTTTGCATGCAACCCAGGAATTTGAGCCACTTTTTCAGGGCTAGGATCTAGACCTCTGCCTTGACCTTGATAGAACTTTCCAGAATGATGAGTGGCACTAGGACAAAGCCATTAATGAAAAATTTTGATAAGAACTCGACCTAACAAGGCCTAACCATGACAAACATTTTGTCAAAGACATAGTGGACATGTAATATATAAGTCATAACAACATATCTGAGCATAGGGGTCTCATACTTATCTGAAAATCATCAAGAAGGTATGATGTCCTCTCACAATATTTGCAATAACATCTATTAGGTTATCCTTTGAATAACCAATCATTTACCAATTAAAAAAAGTTAAGAGCCATGACCAAAATCTATCATGAAACCATGATTATAACCAAAATGTAACCAGAATAATAAAATTGATAGAACAATCATCTAAGCCACATAATAACTAGTGTAAATACTCACAAAATACAAGAGAAAAATATCTCTTATTAACATATGAAAAAGCCAGCCAAGTTAGGGACTTCCGCATACCACTCGACCATAGATTGGGCTTAACCAAATCTCTCTTTCACCCAACCGCCCCAATGCCATATTTCAATCATGAATGTGGGACATCATGGAATAAACCAAGCAAAATGAAAACAAGGATTCTAGAAGCCAAAATACTTCAACCCTCAACCAATGGTTCTATCTCATGGTCGAACGTCACTAACCATCATAAATCAGCCTCTACCCAAGCTGTCTAGGTCTTCGGAGCGTTCGTTTTAACCTGGCTCCAAGACTAGTAACTCAAGCCATAGCTATCCTAGGGCTCTAGAGGGTTTGTCCAACTAAGGCTCAAGGACTAGTAACTCAACCCGCCAAGAGCACTAGAGAATTTGTTCATCCAAGGCTTCGAGGACTAGTAACTCAACCCAAGTTGTTCGAGGGCTTCCTAAGCATTTTTCCAACCAAGGCTCGACGAACTAATAACTCAACCCACAACCACAAGGAACATGAGCATTGATCAGAAAAAGATCAAGCGGGAAACCCATAACGCCATGGTTATCTAGAAAATGGAAAGGCTAGGAAAAACCATTGTCAATTCAAACAATCCCCCATGCCAATGACATATCATAACCAAATACCTACATGTATAAACCATGCATGCAAAAACTAGTAAGTAAATCATACATACAAGTGAGTACCTGTAAAGAAACCCAACTATAGCTATTAATCTTGTTCTCCCCTTACACTTTTCTGCTCTTATTTTTCCTTCTTTCTCCAAATCCAAGGTATGCCACAATGCTCCAAGAAAACTCTTAAGTGTGCAAGAGTGTGAGAGAGAGATAATAGAAGAGAGCTCCAACCTAAAACTGAGAAAAATATATTGACTAATCCTTAGAATCCTTTTTATCATTAAGGCTTCTATTTTCTTCATTGTCCTCTATTTTTCCTTCAATTTTCCTCAAATGCAATCCTATGACCTTTCACCTTCCTTTTTCCCCTATTTTCCATTATTTCATAAATAAAATGTCAATCAATGCCACTTTTTATTTTTCCAATGCCTTTGCCAATTTCCATAGTCATTTATTAATCACTAGTGTGTTGATTTATGGTAGAATTGGATGTGCTCCAAGTCTCAAAATTTGCAGGTAGGTTTAGACACATGCATTCTCCAATACCTAAAAATCAATTTGGGAAATTCCACCCCAAGATAGTTTTATTAAAATAATTAGTTATTTTTAATGGGTCCCTAAGTCTAAACTTAGGAAATTAAAATAATTCACGGGTATTAATCTAAATTGTGGGTGTAACTTCTAGAAAAATATGAGGATCAAGCCAAAATGATCTAAGCCATTGATTAGAGGTTAATCTGGGCCGTTGGTTGTCCAACAAAAATATATAAGAAGAGGCTTGAGGGGCACTTGGAGAACACATAGAGGCGAGACCAAAAGTTCGATTTTCTGAAGTAGAGCAGCTGTAGGAGAGATTTTCGATAATGATCTTTTGAAGACAGGGGTAGAGATAGTATATGATGAGGAGTAGTTCCTAGGCCAGATAGTACAAGGCATAGAGGAAAGAATGACGTCCAGAGAGAGGCTGACATTGGACCACGTAGTGTTGATGTAGTCGCAGCACAAAGCCTAGAGGGAGATCGAATTTCCTGCTGAGGAAATCGAGTTTCAGAAGTCGGGAGTCGGGGTTTCAGAAGTCGGGAGTCGGGGTGTGAGACTATGAGGATTGAAATAAAACTTTCTAGGTAGTAGAGGATTAGAAGGAAGAGAAGCGAATTCCCTAGTGGAGGTGACGTAGAGACTGGGTAGGGTTGACATAGTTATGCACAGAGGCTGACGCAGAAGGGATGTAGAGCCTCTTTCCAACGAGATCAGGGTTAGATTCTTCCAGTGACAGGGTGAGAGCATCTCACTACTTGTTTTGTCCAGCTTCTCTCTATATCAGATACCCAGTTGGGAATCCAGTGATTTGTACTTAGAATTACTACTGCTTAATACTAAAGCCCTCAATTATTGCATCGGTTTTCCCGCATTCGGTTTTTCTCGAGACATTTGTCCGAAAAATCACTGTGTATATGTGTTGTATCTATTTCTTGTTATGTTTCTTGTTTCTGCTTATAATTTAAATGGTGTACACTGTAGTGTATTAGTTTTGATATTTACTGTAGGAAACAATAAGTAACTTGATTTAGAAATTAACAAGTAGGAGAAACTTAATCAGTTGCTACAATATAAATTTGGGCATCCAAATTTTCACATGGTATCAGATTTGAAGGTGGAACAAGAGAGAAGTATCGGAAGAGGCCAATGCTGAAGGAGGAAGGGATTTCAAAATTCCTGTAGAGGCAGCAATTTGAATCCCCTAAGGGTTTGTGTAGTTAGGCTAGGAGGGCAATATTTTCATGGTAAGTCTCTCTCTGAGTGAGTCAATAGAGAGGTAGGATTTCCATATCGAAATATGTTAGTAGTAAATGGAGCAGCATGGCACAAAATTTAGCGAATAGGGGTTTTGTTATAGGACAAATTTTTCTTCAAGCAGTTGCTGGGAAAAAAGATGTCAGAAGGAAGATAGAGACAGGGTTGAGGGAATTCCTCCTCAGAGGTCTTCCAACCAAGGAGTCTGAATTCTCACTAGTTGAGCAACAACGAAGAGAGGCAGATCTACAAGCTCCAGTAGGGAGTGCGTAGGCCAGTCTAGTGCTGCAGAGAGGAGAGAGGAGGCTATTCAACCTTTTCAATTGGAAGAGATGGTAGCTAGTGGACTGAGAGATTAGGATAGGCTGGATGAGGCATCAACTATGTGATATGGAAGGCAAGGATGTCATGCCTTTTGGATGAACATTTTCTCAAAGTCTATGTTGACAGCATGGTAGCAAAGACCACAGTTATAGATCCACTGAAGAAGTACAAGGGAGAAATGATGAAGACAGAAAGAATTATCCTTGATAGAGTGAAGGATCATATAGTCTGTCACATCGCTGGTAGAAACATTGCTAAGGAAGTGGGATGCATTGTCAACACTATATTAAGGAACTTATGAGAAACAAAAGATGCATTTAGAGAAGAAGATGAGATTTATGCAGATGTAGAAGGGGGAACACATTTATCCGTTCCTTGAAAAGCTTCAGGAGACCCAAAAGGAATTGGCAGTTGTGGGGTCAACACCTCAAGGTTATGAGATGGTAAGACTGGCCCTAATTTCAGTATCTGAGGAGTGGCAAGTCTTTGTCCAGAGCATCTTGGGTAGGGCGACTTTGCCTAATTGGGATGAGATGTCGGCATCTCTTAAGCAAGAGGAGGAATTTTTTCAAGTGTAAAATTGACGGAAGCAGCACCAGTGGATCGAGGCCCATGTAGATTTTAAGCCCTTACAGAAATTACCTGCACATGAATTCTAAAACAAAAAATAAACAAAGGCAAGAGCATAACACATAAAACAAATATACACAGAGATTTCCCCTGGACCCCAAAATCGGGACTACCAGATTTATTTTTCATTATGTTCCTTTCAATGTTACAATACATATATATACATGCCAAAGCATCTAATACCATGGAAAAAAAACCATCGCGCCCAAAACCATGTGCGAAAACCATGCAGAAAACCATGGACAAAACCATGGGTCCAGAAAAAAATTCCCTAGGGTGCTTTCCTGAACCCCATAGAGGGGGGCTAATCGTCGCCCTTAAACCCTTGGTGGGACCCCCCGCCCCCCCCCCCACTGTGTAGTCAACGCAACAAATGGGGGGCTCTACCCCTCCGCTAACCCTCCTGTTTAGCTAGGGGGGTTAGTCGTGGAAAGAATATAATACAACCCAACAACCCAAGGAGGAGGAAGAGAATGCAACCCTCACATCCAAGGGGTAGCAGGAGCAACGAAGAAGAAGAAATAATTTTTGAATATCAAATGCTTCATGTGTGGTGAACTTGGTCACTACACAACATGGTGTGCTCTCAGAAAGAAGGATAAAGATGAGAAGCATGATCCGAAGGTTGCAACCACTATGCTCGAGGAGGATGAGTTCGCCATGTTAGCCTAGGCATCTCCAAGAGGGAGGTGAGGAGATTTAGAGTTGTAGCTGGAAAGAGCTATAGATGGGCAGGATCCTTGAGGAGCCTGCCTCTTGGATCAATTCCTTGCTACGTGAACCCAAATCATAAGTAGCGGGATGGATCAATTTCAACTGGTGTAGAGGAGTGCCGAAGTGATAGTTGCAGGGGCTAGGAGTGCCAGAGACTAAGAAATGCAGAGTAGAGTTGATAGTGATGCAGTTGGCACCAAGGCTTTAGAGGGTCAACATAGATACTTGCAGCAGTCAGAACTCCAACAATGAGATGCATCATACTAAATAATTTTTAGTAATTTTGGATGCTTTTTTGTTGTTGATGTAGTAACATCAGCAGTTGGAAAAGATGGCAGTGTAGATGCAATATTGGTAGTGGTGGTGTAAATAACATGACAAATGTAGAATTTAAAGGGAGTTGTAGTACGGATGCAATGTTGATAATGGTAGGGTTAGGAGTAGTACAAATGTAGAATTTACGTAGTAGTTGATGGATGGGATTTCAAACATCAGCATCGCAGAAGAAGATGTTACAGAAAAGAGTGATGCTTCAACATGATGCATTACTAGAGCACATTCCTTGCTAAGAGGGAGTGTTTATTTTTGGTACCATCGAATGTGCTCTAAGTCTCAAAATTTGTAGGGAGGCTTAGACACATGCATTCTCTAATACCCTTTTTTTTGGGAAATTCCACCCGGAGACAATTTTATTAAAATAATTAACTATTTTTAATTGGTCCCTAAGTCTAAATATAGGAAATTAAAAATAATTAATGGGTATTATTCTAAACTGAGGGTGTAACTTCTAGAAAAAGATGAGAATTAAGAAAAAATGATCTAATCCATTGATTATAAGTTAATATCGGTTATTGGTTGTCCAACAGAAAGATATAAGAAGAGGCTTGAGGGGCACTTGGAGAACACAAAGAGGGGAGATCAGAAGTCTGATTCTATGAAGTAGAGCAGCTATTGGAGAGATTTTGGATGGTGATCTTTTATAGAGAGAGGCAGAGATAGTATCTGGTGAAGAGTCTTTCCTGGGCCACAGAGTTCAAGGCAGAGAGGACATAACAACATCTAGAGAGAGGTTGACGCTGGCCCATGCAATGTAGCACAAAGCCTAGAGGGAGATTGAATTTCGTACTGAGGAAATCGAGTTTTAGAAGTCAAGAGTCATGTTGTGAGACCATGAGGTTGGAAATCAAACTTTCTTGGCAGCAGAGGATCAAAAGGAAGAGAAGTGTAGTCCCCAATAGAGGTGACATAGAGACTGCATAGGGTTGACATAGTTTTGCGTAGAGGCCGATGCAGAAGGGACACAAAGCCTCTTTCCAACAAGATCAGGCTCAGATTCTTCCAGTGACAGGGTGAGAGCATCTCACTACTCATTTTATCCAGTTTATCTCTTTATCAAATAGCCAATTGGGAATGTAATGATTTGTACTTAGAATTACTACTCCTTAATAATAAAACCCTCATCTGCTACACTAATTTTCTTGTATTGGGTTTTTCTAGGGACATTTGTCCAAAAATAATTGTGTAGATGTGTTATATCTCTTTCATGTTCAGTTTCTTGTTTCCTCTTATAATTTAAATGGTGTAGATTGCATTGTGTTATTTTAGATATTTACTGTAGGAAACAATAAGTAAATTGATTTAGAAATTAACAAGTAGGAGAAACTTAATCGATTGTTGGAGTAGAAATTTGGGCATCCAAATTTTCACACAATGATCCCCATTTCTATGTTTTTTCCCAACGTTCAGCTTGGAAAATGTGTCTCATGACCTTGGTTATTATGTTTCCTTTACTAACTTTATTATATGGATTTTTAACTGGGGTTGTTACAGAACCCTCCCCCTTGGGGGAATATCGTCTTCAATGTTCAATGAAACTTATAAACCAATAAAACACATGATTCCCATGGAGTTTTATAGCACATCTTGATGAAAAAATTAGATCATATCAGTCTGCTAAAACATAACCAACCTATCATGAACACTATACCTCTTATTAGAGTTTTATAACATAACTCAGTGCGATATTTAGAACAGATGCATATATAGACATAACCAAAACACAACATCAAAATATATATCAAAGCACATATGCTCAACTAGATAATAGATAAGGATACATACCATGCATCTGTTTAGCCATCTCCCATGTAGCTTCATCGACCCCAAAGTTATTCCGCTGCACTTTAACTTGCTTGATTGCTTGATTCTGGAGCATGAGCATCTTTCGCTACAAAATGCACTGAGGTTCTGGCTGGAATTATGCTTTTGGTTCCACCTGGAATGCCAACCAGTTAATCACATTATCAACATATTTCACACATTTCTTAAGCATTGACACATGGAAAAAATGATGGAATTTTACTATCGGAGGGAGGGAAACTTAGTAGGCTAGTGGTCCAGTCCTCTCAAGAATATTGAAAGGCCCACAATACCAAGGTGCCAGCTTTGCACATGATCTAATCATCAAGGAGCTCTTCTTGGGCTTGATGTGAAATTACACCTGTTCCCCAACCTGAAATTTCTTAAGCACCCTATGTTGATCTGCATAACTCTTCTGTCTATCCTTTGTTGTCTTTAAATTCTTATTGATAACCTACATTTCATGTTCCATCTCTGCCAATATGTCCAGTCAAAACAATACCCTTTTCACTGGATCAGTCCAACTGATGGGAGTATTATAACTCTTCCCAAAGAGTGCCTCAAATGGACTCATCCTCAATCACGCTTGATACCCATTGTTATAAGAAAACTCAACTAGTGGAAGATACTCTTTCTAGTGTCGTTGTTAATGCATAACGTATATTCTCAACATGTCCTCCAAAATCTTGTTGACCCTCTCTGTTTGTCCATCTTTTTGAAGATGATAAGTTGTATTGAAGGCCAACTTTTTCCCAAACTTGCAAACAACTCTTTCTAGAACCTGGAAGTGAACTTGGCATCTCTTTCTAGCACAATCTTTCTAGAAATATCTGTGCTACCTCATTATCTAAATTCATAGACTTCACTTGAATGAAGTACGCTACCTTGGTTAACTTGACAACCACAACCATAATATAATCATGTTGTCTAGATGTCCTCGACAAACCTATAATGAAGTGCATGGAAATGACCTCCCATTTCCACTCTAGAATCAGAATCGATTGTACTAATCCACCTGGATGCTTACACTCTATTTTTACCTATTGAAAATCAAAACATCTCACAACAAACTCTGCCACCACTTTCTTCAAATTTAACCAATGGTAGAACTTCTTAACCACTGTCAATGTCATTTAATATTCTGGGTGACCTAAATACAACTTAAGAGGAAATTACCTCAAGATAAGCTTATTGAGCTCATTTTTGCTTGAAACATAGATCATGTCCCTAAATATGACCAAACCATCTATCATGAGATGATAATCCACATCTTGTTCACTTGTACCCTACTGTTGTATCATGTGCTTAAGTTGTTGGTACCTGTCATCTTGTTCTCCTACCTGCAAGATCTGAGATGGTAAATATGGTCCATATGAACTCATAGATGCTATGTGATTTACTTGTACTCTTATGCTCAAAGCATATGCAACTCAGTTCTCTTTTCTTTTAATGTACTTGATCTTGAATTCAAAGTCACTGGTCATAGCCAACCACCTAGATTGCCTGACATTCAGATTGGGTTGGTCAAATATGTATCTCAATCCACTATGGTCACTTATCATGATGAACCTCCTTCCAAGAAGATAGTTCCCCATATCTTCAATGCATGAATGATTGCAACCAACTCAAGATCGTGTGTCACATAGTTATGTTCATGTTCATTCAGTTTCCTTGATTCATAGAATACTACATTTCCTTCCTGCATCAGAACCTAACCAAGTCTTCTCTTGCAAGCATCCATACATACCACAAACTCTTTGTATGGATCTGCGATCTTTAGAAATGGATCATTCCTAAGCAATTGCTTCAACTGCTCAAAACTAATGTGCATTCCTCTGTCCATTCAAATTTATTTTATTTTTGTTGTAATGATGTAATCAAATAAGAAATTTGCAAGAAGTTCCTAATGAATCTCTTGTACTAACCTACTAACCCCATGAATCATCTAACTTCATCCACATTTCTTAGAGCTTCCCATTCCATGATAGCTATGATATTTTCAGGATCCACGTCTATGCCTTCCTTGGAGACAACATGTCCTAAGTAATGTACCGCTATCTAAAAGAAGCTACATTTACTAAGCTTGGCATACAACTGATGCTCCCTCAAAAGTTTTAACACCGCTACTAAATGTGTTACATGCTCTTCCTCATTTTTAGAATATATAATAATATTACCAATGAATACAATAACAAACTTGTCCATATAAGGACGAAAAACATTATTCATTAAACACATAAAAGTAGTTGGTCCATTATTCAAACCAAAAGGAACCACAAAAAACTCATAATTCCCATACGTGGTTTGGAAAGAAGTCTTGTAGATGTCCTCTTCTTTGATGTGTACTTGATGATACCTTGATCTCAAGTTGGCCTTCGAGAACATTGTTTCTCCCTTCAAATGATCAAAGAAGTCATCAATCCTCACTGACAGATATCTGTTCTTAATCATCACCTTTTCCAATTGTCTGTATTCAATGCATAACCTGAGAGTACCATCTTTATTCTTCACAAACAACACTGGTGCACCCCATGGTGACATGCTTGGCCTAATGTATCCGTTTTCAAGTATTTATTTCAACTACAACTTAAGTTCCACTAAATTTGGAGTGCTCATATTATATGGTGCCTTTGATGTTGGTGCTACTCCTGGCATCAACTCAATAGAAAAATCCAGTTCCCTGTGAGGTGGTAACTTTGACATCTTGAAACTACTACAAAATCGAGTACCTTTTCAACACCTCAACATCCTCAACATACTTACCTTTGTCAATGTAAATATGAACTGCAAACAAGACACATCCTTTCATATTATTGTGCTATGCTTGCGTAGCTATAACCATTTTAACTAAGGTCGTCTTCTTCTTACCCTGCAAGATTCTTTGTTCTCCATTTTCGTCCAAGCACTCAGTAGCCTTATCATAGAAATTCACCTTAGACCTGTGCATGTACAACCAATACATACCCAATAACATATTGTATGATCCCAATGGAATCACATTTAAATGCACTAATGTAGACATACCATTCAAATGAAATGCACAAGATCTTACCCAATGATAAACTCTTTCCTTGTACCTGTAGCCAACTACACTAATGAAGATTTTGCATGCACTTATTTATTAAAACCATACTTATCCACCAGATTAGGGATAACATAACTATAATTATATCTACATCCAATCCAAATATAAACAACTTGATCACATTGTCCATCTTGATAATAGATGCTTGGTGATCATCTTGCATGTTATCCAAAGTTGCATATATCCAAGGAATACTCTTTCCAACATCCCCAACTGCGTGTGCCTCTTGAGCACTATACATCTATGGTATTCTACCCTAATGTTGTGAAAAATCTCTCCTATGATGATCTTTGCCACAAGTTCAACACTGTAATGGTTTCATGCCATCACCCTTGTTCTGTTCCTCAGACTGAAATCCTGTCCTTTGTCAGTTACATTGAACCTTTTTTGTAGTGTTGCATTCTCTTTTTCATCAGTATCCTGTGGTTTTCCTCTCTTCTTGAACCACTTTCCTTTATTCTTATCATTATATTTCCAATCCTGCTTAGTCTCATACATGTTCTTTGATTGCTCATAATAATGTTCAAATTTCTGATGGCTTCTTCCAACAATCTAGGCTCTTCGAACTCAATCATGTCTTTAAATGACACTGACAACCCACTAATGAATATTTGAATCTTTACTTTCTCCTCCTTAAGGTAATGCACATACCTTCATAACTCCAAGAATCTACTAGTATACTCCTCATCAGTTATAGATCCCATCTTTAGCTCATAGAATTCCTTTGCCCTGTCATCGTACTATCTCTGATAGATACTTCTTCCTTAAAAGTATCTCGAACTCACTCTAAGTCAACTCCTCTTCATGAATACCTCTGACATTTTTTACATCTTCCCACAAAATTTTTGACTTTCCTTTAATATTCAAAATAGTTGTCCTAGTTTTCATATTCGTTGGGTACTCATGCAATTAGAAGAACTTATTCATCCTAAGTAACAAAGATTTTGCATCTTGTGAAACTTTCATTTCTCCATCAAATGTAGGTGACTTTTCCTTTCTTAAACTCCTATGGAAAGTACTTATTCTCATTCATCCTATACACATGGTAATGATGATGACCATGGTGTCTCTCTGAACTAGAACAAAGATAAAACCCATGATCACCAGCCCTCCAGTATGGTGCTTTTAGAAATATCCCATCTCTTATTGTATCCTCTTTAACCAACTTGTGTTGTGATCGATCCCTACTACCATATGTGCCATTTGTCATTTCCTCCAATCCATGACTAGTCCTAGGCATCTCTTGTCTATGCAAATGTGAAATACTATGAAGAATCAATGCATTAACCCTGCTTGGTTCTCCTATGTCCTGGAAAGTATCTTCTATGACTGAATTATTTTTTCATTATCTGCCTTATAGCTTATGATCTCTACTTTCAAATTTCTCAATGTGTCTTCTATGTCAGGGGAGTATTGATCACCATGTTATTCCTTTTATGTTCAGGGTGAATCACGTGAACTCTACTCCACCATCTTACTTTTCATGTTTGATCCTCTACTTCCTGCAAACATACTATGTCAGATAAACCAAATATAACCATAATCAAACATACCTCAGTGAATTTCATGGCAGGTCATCTCATCTATAAGATCAATCCTGATTAACACAACATAGGCATATATATAACGAAATAAGCATATCAATCATCTCAACATAAATTTCATCACTTCCACATAATGGTATGCCTGCAAAAATGACCATTACCATGCATACATAATAAGCAAATATACAACATACATGAATGCATGACAAACACATTATGCCCATCTAGTCCAAGTGTTGAACCTGAGAGCTCCGATACCAACCTATAACCACCCCTCCCATATCTAGCCACTTTCAACGTCCTTCCAGGGTAAACATGAGTTAAGGGATACTATGATATGCCTTGAACTCCTAGATCACATTAAGAAAGTAGAGTCGACAAGACGAAACCTTATGAACCTTCTTCAAGGGCTACAGGACCCACAAGAGCGAAAAAACCACTCCAAGTGCCAAAACCATAACCTAACTTGCCTTTTTAGTGTTCTAATCTCCCAGTTGCTTGCATAACAAGGAAATCCAATGATTGAAACCCTCCAGTCACATGGATAATCATGCCTCCCAGCGGCTGTAGTCTAAAATTCCCAGTTTTGTGTATGTGACCCCAGAATCTGAGCCACTTTTTCACGATCAGGATCCAGGCCTATGCCTAAAACTTGATAGAACTTTCCAAAATGATAAATGACACTAGGGAAAAGCCATTAATACAAAACTTAGACAAAAAATTGACCTAACGATTCCTAACCATGACATACATTCTGTCAAACACATAGTGAACATGTAATCTATAGGTCATAACTATATATCTGAACATAGAGGTCTCATACTTATCTAAAAATAATTAAGAAGGTCTCATAGCCTCTAACTTTAGCTACAATAACATCTATTAGTTCATGCATTAAATAACCATTCATTTACCAATTAAAACTAGAATATGTCATGAAACCATGATTAAAACCAAAATATAACCAGAATAATAAAAATGATAGAACAACCATCAAATACACATAATAACTAGTGTAAATAGTCATGAAATACAAGAGGAAAAGACCTCTTACTAACATATGCAAAATCCAAGCAAGTTAGGGACTTCCATGTACCACCCAACCATAGATTGGGTTGAACCAAATCTCTCTTTCATCCAATCACCCCAACGCCATATTCCAGGCATGAATGTGGGATGTCATAGAATAAACTAAGAAAAACCAAACTAGGGATTCCAGGGGCCAAAAAAACTTCATCCCTCAACTAGTGATTCCACCTCACGGTTGAATGTCACTAATTATCACCATATTGATCTCTTCCCAAGTTTTCCGTGGATCCAGAGTGTTTGTTCCAACCTAGCGCCAAGATTAGTAACTTAACTCACAGCGTCCGTTGGGCTCCACAATGTTTGTTCAACCAAGGCTCCAGGACTAGTAAGTCCAACCAAGGCTTCTAGGGCTAGTAACTCAAACCAATATGTTATGGGGCTTCTAGAGAATTTTTCTAAGCAATGCTCCAAGAACTAATAACTCAACCCACATCCATAAGGAACATGAGCAAAAATAAGAAAACGATCAAGTGGGAAACCCACAACATCATCTCTATCTAGGAACTAGAAAGACTAGGCAAAACCATTATCAATTGAGGAAATCCTCCATGTCAATGACATATCATAACCAAATAACTAGATGCATACACCATGTATACCAAAACTAGCAAGTATATCATTCATGCAACACGATATCTGCAAAAAATCTAGTTGTAGTCATTGATCTCACTATCACCTTGTGCTTTTCTACTTTTCTTTTGTCTTCTTTCTCCAAATCCAAAGTATGACACAATCCTCCAAGAATGTTCCAAGAAAACTCTGTGTGCAAGAGAGTGTGAGAGAGAGAATAGAAGATAGCTCCAAACTAAAACTAACAAAAAGCTATGAAATGACCTTGTTGTTGCTACGACAAATACCCTCAAAAACTTTGCATACACTCAAATTTTGGAGAATACCATGGATCTTGTGATCGGTCATTCCATAGTCACTTCTTGGTTAAATAATGCTTTTAATCTCCCTTCTTGGAATGGAAGGGTCGAAGTCACTTGTTCACACATGCTCAGTTCGCAAAAATTTCATGAGCACATCCTTTTATGCAAGCTTGGACAGGGATAGTACATTCAATCAAAACTGTGTCTGTGCAATTTCCAATCCATGTCAATAGTTAGTGCGCACTAAAAATGATATTTTCTCACATTCTAACTATGTTCTTTCTTCCATTTCAATGAGTTTTGCAAACTTTCCCCTTCGCACACCTTTCTTTCCGTGAGTGTCATTTTCGTGATTTCAACTGTCACTTTTGCTTTCCTTCACTTTAATTAGTGTCGTTTTTATGTTATGTTATATTTTCTCTGGAATTTGTTACTTTCATTCTCATTCACATACCATAAGAGTCATTCACACTTCAATAATTGGCGTATTTTACATGGTAGTTTCTGCGCAATATATACATGCTCATTCTGGTGGAGGGTTATCTTTGTTTGAATGAGTTGGCCTAACCATCTAAACATCAGTCACACTCGTTCCCAAACTTTTAAGAACTATTGCACAAGTATTCTCACGGTCGTCGCGAAGTGTACCTTTAGTGTCGCATTTTTAATAAAGTCATCACATTGAGCGAAATATGTTGTAAACGTGTTCTAGATGATCTATGCTTTTTTGTTGTCAAAATGTCTCAAGTGTGTGATCATGATTAAGTCATATCATTGTTCACAACAGTTTCTTGAGTCCCACACTTAGCGAAATTTCAAAACATTCCTGGAAACCTAGCCTCGTCCAACCCTCCAGAATTGTGCATTTCACAACTTCAGTGCTCAAGCCTAGACCTGTGCATTTCGCATTTCCACAACTTAAGCCCAGAACTACGCATTTTTCAAATTCAGCACTTGAGAAGCCCAGAAATGCACATTTTGCAATTTCAATGCTCAAGCCCAAAACTACGCATTTCACAACTTTAGTGCTCAAGCTCAGAACTGCGCATTTTTCAACTTCATTGCTTAAGCCCAAAACTACACATTTCACAACTTTAGTGCTCAATCTTAGGCCTTGACCTCCAAAATTGTGCAATCCTTTATGCTAACCTATCCTTAACCATGTATTGTGCAATCACAAGCCACAAGCTCATTCCTTGAGCTTCTAAAAGTGTAGTTGCGCAATAGCTTAGCCTCCCTTGTCTCCTAGAACTACGGAGTGTGTTCACTCAATGTCGATCCCCTCAACCTACATATCTGGCTCCAATATATGTGCAATTTTCTCCCTCAATCCAACTTGAACTACGCAATACACCTTCTCATGGCTCAAGCCTCAGCCATGAGCTCTTGAACTAATTAATTTCATAGTCACTTAGGCTCATATGTCCTCTAGAACTATGCAATAGACTGCTCTAGTGCCCATCCCCTCAGCCTGTCATCCTTAGCTCCTTAGGGGAATTTTTAGGTCTAAAATGGGCCTCCTTAGGAAATTATAAAATAATAGTGGAAATGATAAAATAATATTAGATTAGATTATCAAATTTTAGAGAGAAAAAAGGAATTTTTTATTTTTTATTTTTATTTTTTTATTATTTTTTTTCCAACTCGTATTATCAACTTATCTCCCTATGGGTTTACTCAAATTTCGAGCAAAAACATTCGTTGGATGCATAATTTTATTCTTCATCCAAGGTGTACCCATGATTCATACTTCTAATGGACCTTTTTACATGATAAATTAGAAATACATGAAAAATGTGATTGCAATCACGTTTTTTCATGTATTTCTCATTTTTTGTGTAGCAGTGTCCATCGAAAGTATGAAACATGTGTACTCCTTAGATGAGGAATTAAATTTTTCATTCAAAGAGTACCCTTGCTCAGAATTTGAGTAAAACCTTAGGATATAAGTTTAAAATACTAGGTGAAAAAGTAGTTTTATTATTTTTTAATCTTTTGCATTTTTTACTCCAAAAATGTGGAATCACCCCCATGTTTGACATCATGATCTTGGATCTTATTGGTTCATATAACATTTATTTTCATTGTACATTTTTCTTAGGAGGCCCATTTTAGACCTCAAAATTCCCCTAATGCCTAGACTATGAAGTTTTCTTCCCGACCCCAACCCGAACTGTGCATTACGTAGTATCAAGGCTCAAACTTCACCCCTGACTTCCTGGGTTGCACATTTAAGCAGTTACTAAGCCTCTTTCCCAGCCTGTCACCTGGTTTTGGATTAGTCAAATGGATCAATATGGACCATCTTAGACTAAGAGTTTATCATATTGATGTCATCTTGTCATGAGTGAATTGCAGATACAAGAACTCTATCATGCTATGGCAAGATGGTGAATAAGGATATGGAGAAGAAAAACATGCTAAAATACATATATGGAACTCAAGAGATAATATGATCAACAAGTAAGAAGACAAAGGAACATTGAAGTCTAACAAAAGATGAAGATCAAGCTCACATGGAACACTCCACATCTTCAAGTCATAAGGAGGAAGAGAGAAGAACATGTACCATTTGTTCAAGAAGACACAAATAAAGAAGAAACAATAAAAAAACTTCGCACCATCACATCATCATTCAGTCCATGTCATTAGTGTCATGTCATGTCCTGTCACAAGTCATCATATGCCACATCATTATTATGGATTATGCAATTATCTATTCAAAATGTATTGTAAAGTGAAAGTCCAAAGGACACATATGGATAATGAACAGTCACGTAAGTCAAAATGACATAGGAATTCAAACAATCATGAGGGTAGTAAAAGAGTCACAGGGAGGGTGAATCATCACCACTTGGTTATATATACATCCTCATTGTACGAGGAAATGAATTTGCACCTTGGCTCCTCCCATAAGGCATTAGAGAGATAAGCTAGGTCTTTTGAGGAGTAAGGAGTGGCTCTAACACTCCATTACTAGAGCTAATGGTGTTCATTGTATACATGTGTCTTGGAAACTTTAGTTAGTATGAGAATCCCTATGGGCGAACTCATTCTTCATGCAGGGATTATGGATATTTTTAAGACTATTCTGTGAATGTTCATAATTCATGTTTTCTTTCATCTGTGATAAAATAGTTAAACTATTTCGATTATTTTGGTACTTATCATATTTAGAATGTGTTGTAATTTCTATTATCATTGTCACATTTGCATGGACTATCCCACTAGATATTAGACAAATATTCCTTGTCATATTGGTTTCAATGACTGTTGCATCTCTGTGGACTATTCCTCTTAATGTTGTACAAACTTTTCTTGTTCATGTGTGTCTCTACTAGGGTGGTACTACTACCTCTCTCTTAGAGGCTCACTTTTCCTCCCCTTAACATTGAAATAACTTTGACACACATATGATCAAACACTCACTAGGCACACCCCCCCTTCTTTTCACAGGCACCATGCATTCTGCTCTCTTTCTAGCAATTAGAGCCAAGGAAAATCTATAAGAATACATGGAAATCGAGTCGATATTCTAGATGGGGCTCCTACTCCAAATGGTATGAGGTCTAATTTGGACTTCACAAGGGAGACCCCTTGGTTGATGGATTTCCAGCACCATCAGTGATGCCATGAGAAGGAGTGCTAGATGATAAGATGAGGTCGTTGAATCTAGTTTGCACCTCTTATCTAAAATGGCTCATCCTCAAATCTTACTCATGTGATGTTTCTCTAATTTCTCCCTTTATTTTCAATCCCCTATGAGCCTATCTATCAGTTCTCCTAGTTAACTTTGATGGTGAGGATGGAATATCAATAACCGAGCACATATCTGATTTTCTTAAATTTTGTGAATCTTACGAAATCAATTATGAATATTTTTCTTGTGTGATTTTCTTCCTCACCCTTAAAGGTTGTGTTAATCGATGGTGCCACACCTTGCAACCTGCTTCCATCCATTCCCTTCATCATTTCCTTAGGAAGCTTCATCAAGGCTTTGACAGGTATAGTTACCAATATGTTTTTTAAAGAATCAATCTGTTAAGAATGAAGCCTAATGAATCAGTTGATGATTTTTCTGATCGATTCCTTCACCTTTGTTGTGAAATTTCTAAAGAAGACATGAACCAGGATTTCTTGAAACAAGAGTTTAAGTTCTTGGTTCTTATCCGTTTACAAAATGAATCTGAAGCCCCTAATTTTCCTACTTCCCCAACTCTTGTGAATCATGAGACACCTCTAATTTCAAAGGAGGAATTTACTTCTCCTTATGTTATTTGTCCTCCTCCTTTTCCAGTTCTGATGAAGGTTCCTCTATGTGATGGTAATAAAGTTGAAAAATCCACAATTCAAATTCTTAATCCATCTTCTTGTTCTTCTTCCATTTCTCATGACTTCCATTCAATCGAGGAAATCCTATAATGGCTCATGAATCCCATGGGGAAGACTAACTTCTCCATTCCGCAACATGATGTTATCATTCATAACTCTATCCTCCAATATGATCTAGATTTATCTGATCCTCTATCATATACATGCCATGACTCTTTGTAATATGATCAACTTGATCAATCTTCTCCACTAGCTAGTGTTTCACACTCTCTTGATTTCACATTGTTGGTTCAAATTGAAATCAGATACAAGGAAGTCACTTTACATAGGAAGAGGAGCTGGAAGGTGAAGATGCTTTCAATCTTTCGTATTTTTTTCAATATCCTCCATGTCAATATTATGCCCTCCAATTTTGGATGATTGTTAATCTAATAATCTTGGTAGTGAATCAAATGCAACCAACTATTTTCATGAATATGTAGCCTTGGGAAATAATAATTTTGATGAGGGTGACTCTATTCATGTATGTGATAATTAATGCCCAGGTACATCATCTGATTTTTCAGATCCTCCAAAACATGTTCATCTCACCAAATTAGACCTAGAATTTGATCCAACCAAAGAAAATGTCTATATCAAAACTTCCTCTTCATCTCATAATTTCTAGTGCCCTACCATTTTTAGTGCATTTACTTGTGACAAAGAGACTCCATGCTCTTCAAGTTCTTCATCTGATGAGTTAACTTCTCAATTGACACAAGGTTGTGATATTATCCATGATGAAAATGAACACAATCATATCATTGAGTACTCTTTAAATCCCTCATCATATCTTCTCTTGTATGGATACATTTCTCTAGACCAGATTGCTCATGATATCTTCTCGTTTCATACATCTTAAAATTTGCAACCAGATGAATCTTTAACTTGAGAAATATGAATATTGAAGTTGAAACATATAATCAAATCAGTGACGGAGAACACTTCCACCTGGTTAATAGTGATCTCATCAAGATAAGTGAAAGCAACTATCCTCACACCATGCATGATCTGGTTCAAACTTCAGGATGCAATTTTACAATTTTTTAAAGTTTTAGGAATTGTGAGGGAGTTGGGGCACTTCAACTTTTTTTGATGGTTATGGTAGGATTTTGCAACTCTGGTAAGACCCTCGAACTAAGTCAGGTTTGGTTTTCTTCATAAAACTCTTCCTTTCGCATGGTTTCACTCAATTTAAATTATTTCTTGAAATATATTTGCCATGAGAAAAGACTTTTTGGCGTAAATCACATGATAGAACATTTGTCAATGCATTTCAAACCAACGAGTGTGGCTCATCGTCAGGATAAGTTGAAGAACCAGATCCAGACTATATATTAAATAGGGCTAGCCGATCATCCAACGGCTAGGTTTGACTAAAAAACAACTATATTGAAAAAAGGACTATATTAGGTCAGACTAGGTAAACGACTGAGGTTGACAAAGAATGGCTAGATATGACTAATCAATTTTAATTATATAATATTATAATGCTAAGATATTATTTTAATATTTAATATATGTTATTTAAGTGAAAATTTAACAATGTTTGAGTTAATACTAATATTAAAATTGTTATTAAACTAGCTCACAAAAAGATAAAAAATATAGTTGAACGCCTTAGAATTCAGCCTCTTCAAGGGGGAAACCTCCTTTACATTACACAAATGAACAATTCTTGAATGATTCAAATGAAAAAACCTCCTTTCTATATATAGGAGTCTAAGGAGTCGTAATATCACCCAACCGACCTAACAATAATAATATAAAGCCACAAAAATAACAACAGAGGGATTCTATGGGTCACAGTAATAACAATATGGGGACAATAGGGCACAACAATATTAATAATGGATACAACTACAATAGTAATGGGGTAATCACTAGTATTATAAGGACCTAACATGCACCTCTCCTTAAAAAAAAAGCATTGTCCTCAATTCTTGAGTAGTTCTGGATGCTTCTACATAAAATTCTCATCCTCCCATGTGGAATCTTCTACAGATAAGTTCTTCCACTTGAAGAGATACTCTGAAATTGATCGATTTTGTAGTTGTTGAGTTCTTCTTTCTGTGACTGCTTCCAGTTCCAATATAATTTTTCCTTCCTCGTCAAGTTCTAGCAATATTGTTTCAATTGGGAGCTTGTTGCCGATAACCTTCTTTAAACATGAAACAGGGAAAACTGGGTGCACTCGAGAAGCTGTAGGAAGCTCCAATTTGTATGCCATCATACCAATCTTTTGCAACGCCTTGTACGGACCATAATACTTTGGTGATAATTTATTATCATTCTTAGCTTGCATGAGGGACATTTGTTTATATGGTTGTAGCCATAGGAATACCCAATCACCTACATCAAAACTTCTTTCGCTGCGATGTTGATCTGCCTGTTGTTTCATTCTATTTTGTGCCAGCACAAGGTTATCCTTTAAGAGTTGGAGGACTTGTTGTTGATGTTCGATGTGATGTTCCACTGCTTGAACCTTAGAATTTTCTCTTAAATATGATGTGATGGATGGTGGCTGATACCCATAAAGTGCCATAAATGGGGTCATTTTGTTGTTGTATGGAAGGAAGTGTTATACCACCATTCAGCCAGAGGCAACCATTTGACCCATTGTGTCTGTTTATCAGATACAAAGCAACGAAGATATCCTTCCAAACATTTGTTTACTATCTCAGTTTGCCCATCAGATG
>APFE030055416.1:138645-153940 GCA_000404065.3 Pinus taeda | reverse complement strand
GATATTTTTATATTTTTACATAATTTTGACTTTTCTTCCATAAATAATTATTAAATAACATTCCTAACTTTAATTTAATAAACTGATATTATAACTTTAATTAATATTTATATATATATTTGAATAAATAAATAAATTAATTTTTAAACCAACCATTGATATTATTTCATTTATGTTTTACCTAATTTGAATTTTTTATATTAATAATAAAATAAAAATAATATTAAATAATAATAACATTAAATTATTGAATAATAATGTGTCCTAGGTCTTAAGATCAAATTGAGCTGTTAGTCATTTTAGCCGTTGGAGACTCTGCTCACACTACTTAACATGCTAAGACTGGATCAATTTCTTCAACTTGTCCTGACGATGAACCACACTAGTTGGTTCGAAAGGTGTAGACAAATGAATTCTTATGTGATTTATGCTGAAGAATCTCTCAAAAATTTGATATGGATCACAGAAGCCTCAATTCTACAATCCTCTTTCTAATGCCACTAGTCTAATCCAAATTGGATTCTCTAGGGAATAGTTACGCCAAATCTCCCACAGTGACCTGATTATAGACTAGTTCAGTAGAGTGAACTTGTACGACGTGCCACGAGTCACTGTTTCGACCTTTGGCTCTGAAAGATATATACAAGAATCTACAGTCCGTCCTCTTTCTGTAACTTCTTATGAAATTTCAATTTGATGCTTAGAGAGAAAGTTATGATGATTTTCCCCAAGTCACCTATTTGGAATGTAATTTAGGAGTCTACAAAAAGACCAACTTCCTCAGATCATATCTCCGCAAATATAGTGCAAAAAAGCTTTAAAATTCGGACCCGAGGTTCAGTGCGATTTCATTTCAAATAGTTTTTTTTTTAGCTTCTGAAACGTTGCAGAAAAAAAGTTATAGCGAAAATGCCACGATGACCTACTTGGAGCAGCGAAACCCTAGAATCCAAAGCTCTAATACCAAATGTTATGAAACCAGCTCACAAAGATAGAAAAGATAGTTGAATGCCTTAGAATTTAGCCTCTTCGAGGGGCAACCTCCTTTACATTACACAAATGAACAATTCTTGGATGATTCAAATGACAAAACCTCCTTTCTATATATAGGATCTAGGAGTCACAATATAAACCCAATCGACCTAACAATAATAATATAAAGCCAAAAAAATAACAATAAGGGATCTATGGGGCACAATAATACATATGGGACAATAGGGCATAACAATATTAATAAGGGATACCATTACAATAGTAATGGTAATCACTATATTATAGGGACCTAACAAAATGATAGAAATAATATGTTGAAATTGCTAGAAATAATAGTTGTAATGAAGAGGGTTAAAATAAATAATAATTAGTAATCTATTATTATTATATAAGAATGTTATCGTATTAGTCTTAATAAGGATTAAAAATATGTTTATATTATATATACTCGATCCCATTAGATTATTCACGATAAGGGGGAATATTTAACATATATTAAAATATGTTAAATTTATATTCATTAATATAAATTAAATAGATTTATGGATAATATTATTAAATGTAAGGACTAAAATAAATTTAATTATCGATATATTATGTAGAGTGGATCTCTTCAGATTAGTCATGAAAAAGGAATATCTATAATGATATACAACCTATATTAACGGTAGTATTCGATATGATAAAGGAATTATTCTTACCTTCAATTTTCAATATATATTAATCTAATGCAACCAGATTTACTATTACTCGGGACATTAGTACTTGTAAGGATTTATTGTATTAAGGTAAGGGTAACAAATTAATATAAATTTAATAGTAAAGACGTGTATTTAGAGCTTAAATATGCTCTTTAAATATCTTATACTATATAATCTAACTATTTAGGAAAGGAAGGATAATCGGAAAACAACGAAGATTTCCAAGAAGGACCCAAGAATTATGGCTAAAGAAAGAAGGTTAAAGGATATCAAGGGGAAAAAACTTTATAACAAGCTATAAAAACAGGGAGGGGAGGAAACAACTATGAGGTGAGGGTCGGGACCCAACAACCACTGATCTTCCAACTATCCTCTCTATTGAGATTGCTTGGTCTCCTTTCAATTTCAATGGCTTAACTGAATTTTTGGACATACATATTAGCATGTGGGAAAAATCCTAGCATGATCTCTACCTCACTCATTATGGTCATCACCCAGTTCATGAGCACATGTTGCTCCATTACATCATAAAAGGAACCCTTGCATGTCCCAACCCTGATGAGTGATTAACTAATTCATTAAAAGGGGGTAATGCAACTACTATATCTTTCAAATCAAACTCTAAATCTTGAGCTATGAGTGGTAATACAACAAAAAATCAATAAAAATTAAAACACACACAAGAGAGGTGGAGAAAAAGGTCGAGTTGGTAACTCATGAATACACAATCACTCCCTCCTCACATATATATACTCGTGATGTGGATCACCTATCAATTGATCCCTTTGGCTATGAAGCCTTATCCCCTCCATCATTGTCATTACTATTCACTAACGCCTATTAATGAAGGGTGGACTAAGGAACTATTACTTCCCCTTAGGGACTAGAAGCACCTAATAGGGTTTCCCTTTAGCCACTCCTACTTTGGGAGAAAACAACATTGTGAGTTCAAAGCCTTGATTTTGGAAGGGGGTATTTATTTGAAGTATTAAATAACTCATGACACTCAAGCTTGGTTCACTTAGATGCAATAATGATTATTGTTTATGATGATTGATTGCTTTCACTAAACTCTTTGTTGTGATTGTCAGGTGGTGCATCTCATGTCTTAAAAACCTTACCTAAAGGTCCATTGGCCATTAGAGAAGCATATTGGCATAAATTAGTGAATATTTGATACTCTTGGGCCTTCGAGCAACACCAACATGTCACACATCTAGAAGAGCACCCCTTGCACCTAGGATGTTGTGCCACTTTGCATTAGATTTGATGACTTTTTAGGATGATACACTTGGTCCTAGCATGCCCCCAGGCTAGCCTTAGAACTTTATGAGGGATGCAGTTGATCTAGGACCCAAATGAGGATGGCCTCACCTCTAGAGACTTGGGAGGGATAGTACCACCTGGAAAGCCATCAACATTGGAGTCGAGATGAATACTTATCATAGTTAGAGACCCATACAAGCCACTTTGTGGTGCCCTGGCTAGATTTTGGGACTACTTTTCCTTTCTATTCTTTATTGATTTAGGGTATGTAGCCATAACTCACTTTTCATAATACTTCTTCTTTTATTCTTGATAGAATATTAGTAGGCACTTAGTGTTGGTGGAAATGTGCCACCGAATCATTTGGATATTGAGGACTAGCTAGGTAAACAAGAGCAAGAAATATGTATTTCCTTCTGATTGAACTTGCCTTGAATCTTTCCATTGATTCTTCTCTAGTTATGCTTCATTTGATTTCAAGTTTCTTATCATGTGAACAAAAAGAAAATTAGCTATATTGAATGAGGAAATTGATTACAAATAAGGAAAACATCAGCCTCTTTGCTAGAATTTTGATTTTCATGTCCTCTGTATTCATTAATTCAATTTCATGGTAGACTATATGTCTTTATTTCTCATGGGGCAGAAGCTTAGAAAACTGAATTGTGTAGATTTGTAAATTTGTATGGTTATGAAATTTTCTCAAAGATGAAATATAATTTTGTTGGACTAGACCTCTCTTCTACTTCCAAATTTCCATAATAATCCTTAGTATACATGTTGCAAATTCCTTTTGGTTGTAAGAATCCCATAGAAACCCTAAGGTTCTCTAGTTCTCATTCATGGCAATTTTATCGTTATAGTTTCCAAGAGATAGTTGCTTTTAATATTGGTAATATTTTTGGTGTTGAGGATAATAGCCCTTATCCAAGTGGGAAGCTATCATTTGTAGAACATTGAATAGAACACACGAGTGTTGAGGATAATAGCCCTATCCAAGTGGGAAGCTATTAGTTGTAGAACATTGAATAGAACACGCCAAGATAAATCCAATGTAAATGATATAGTGCTCCTCCTTCACAATCGAGGGTCAAGGCATCTGATTCTCGTAACACCGATGAAATACTATCTCCTAAAAAAAATATGTGGACAACAATGAAGATGTTAATTTGTTATCTGAAGCATTGGGAAAGATACCATTAGAGATTGGCTAACTCCTCACGTTTCTATTTTTTTCTACCTTTACTTTATGTTGTTATCATAAAGTGCTGGGAACTACATTACTCTTAATGTGTTGTTGCATATAGCTGCTTGGGCTGGTGTTCTCCTTGCCTGACTCAGAACACTCGTTCATAGTGGAGTGCAGAGATTCGGGGTGCTGTATCCGATTCTTTCAACGATATCATATTCATGTTTTTCATTACAAGTTGATAGAAAATCTCATAGGAAGTGTTATAATTTGGGACATTTTGGATGAGAAGTTTGTAAGCCGTCATTTCTATTCTTGTACTTACAATGTTTGGCAGTTTCATTGGAGAGCTGTTCCTAATTTAAGTGGACATGGAGCGATTTTTATTGCCATATCTCTCATTGGAGTCTTGCTTACTCCGTAATCTCCTATCCTTTTGCGTTCTACTTAATTCAGTTCAAGAAAAATATCTGGTAATCCACAGTTGTTTTCATTAGAAAATTAAGTAAAATATTTCCAAAGATCATAACTGATTGTGATAGCGACCATGTCCAGGTACAATCTATTTCTTCATCCTTCCTTGAGTTCCCTGGTTTTCTCTTGGAATGTACCACGTACTGTTGAAGGAATTAATGTAATTAATTTTCAATAGTTTAGAGAGGTACGAAACCATAGATATCTTAATGACACATTAATTAAATCAAATGTTTCTGAAATTGGCTATAATTTGTCTATGATCCAGTTAGTCTGTGGGTATTTCCTTGTAGAAATTGGGGTTGCTCTATTTGGAGCACTCTTGATCAATGTCGTTATTACTTCTGTGAGCGGGGCTGTCTGTTTCTCTGCAAACTTATCTCGAGAGGATTCAGACAATTGGGGAACTTGGATCTAAATAGAGCGTCTTTTCTATTAAATGTAAGTTGATCGTTCAATCGCCAAAAAATATTTCGTTCACTTTTCATTCTCCTCCTTACTCTCCTAGCATTTCAAACACTTTGATAATTTTGCATTCCAAATGAATCTGTTGGAACTACTACATACCTACATGCGGACTCTTAGTTAGAGCATGGGACTACATGCAAGATTCCTTTTGCATGATTTACTCCTTGATTTTCTCCTTCTTTAACTCTGCAACTGGTTAGTTCTTCTGCATGATTTACTCCCTGATTTGCTCCTTCTTTCACTCCGCAATTGGCTAGTTATCTCCGGAACTTGTTGTAGGTGTTAAGTCTTCTCATTGATCACCACTATGGTGCATTACCTTGGGATATTCACCCAGTAATGCTATATCATGAGCATTGCAACCTATTTTCTAATGAACCATTCTTTTCTTCTTTCGATTTTCTTTTAGTGTTTTTGCTCTGCAAAGCTGTGTGTTCAACCTTTACTCGCTAGACTCATCTGTGCAGGTTTTATAACACATTTGCATGGTATCAGAGTCCACAGGTTTCTAGATAAAAGGCGCACCAGTACTTTATTTTGCAGGTATTACATCTTGGAGATCGAAGATCGACAGAAAAATGGAGTTTCCCAAAGCATCGATCCTAACACCATACAACTATCACGAATGGAAGGACCAAATGGCTCGATACCTTCATCATAAAGGGTTGTATAGGATTACCATGGCTACAGAAGTGGAACCCACTTCAGCCATAGAGAAATCCAAGTACCTGAACCGTATGTATGAGGCCCACGGATTCATATACATGTGCATCTCTCCAGAGTTGTAGTTTCATCTATCTGCCTGAAATACTCCCAATGAGATTTGGAAAAAGGTTGAAGATCTCTACGGGAAATAGGATGAGATGAAAGGAAATCTGCTCGAAGTGGAGCTGTTGTCATTGGATCCACAGAACTATGACAGAATTCAAGACTTCTTCACCAAATATAATGATCTATTGCTGCAACTCAAGGGTTGTGGAATTGACAAATCCAAGGAGGAGAGTCGCCAAGTTCTTTCTATTATGTCAAAGCTCAGACTGAAATACTCCGTCTTTGTGTCTACATTTCATTCAGTAAGGTTCGCAATAGGTAAATCCTACACTATGCCTTCTCTCAAAAAATTTATGGAGTCCCTTATTTTTGAGCAAGATAAACTCATTGGCATGGGGAAAATCAAACCTCCAAAAGTGCATGCACTTGCTGTGCATGATGGTGGCTACAATAAAAATCACAGATTTGATTCAAATAAAAAAAATCAGTAGCAAAAAGACAAGGGAAAAGCGCATTCCCATCCAAAGAAGGAAGGGTACACCAAGCCCTTTAATGACTCCTCTAGCTCGAGAAATGAGAAAGGGAAGAAAGGAAACAAATGCACCTACTATCAAAGAGGATTCCATCCAGAATCCTCTTGCATGAAGAAACAAATTGACCAAATGGCAGAAATTCTTCAGAAGCACAACCTTGGGGACCACATCCCTCAGGGCACCAAGAAGAAAACTGAGGATCCGCCACACGGGAAAGGTAACAATTTTCATGCTTTAGTTGCAATTAATTCTTCCCCTGGTGCATGGATTATAGATTCTGGTGCATCACATCATATGGCTGCTACAAAGGAAGTCTATTCCTCTTTGGATGCATGCAAAGGACCTCCCATTCTCATGGGAGATGACTCACCTATTGAGGTCACCGGAAAAGGTAGAGTTGAACTTTTACACGGAATCTTTGAAGATGTGCTTCATGTTCCAAAAGTTTCGGTAAATCTGCTTTCAGTTTATTAGATCACTCATTACGGCACTGGAAAGAGAGTGGAATTCACTCCAAATGTAGTGAACATATACGACTTACATAGCAGCTACAAAATTGCAACCGATGAGGTAAACAATGGAGCCAGACTGTATACATTTTTTGAATATATTGAATCTGAATCCTCTTTATTGCTTACACATGTTGATGATAGTAGTAGGCTTTGGCACGAGAGGTTTAGTCACTTAAATTACAGGTATATGCAACAGCTAAGCAAGCATGAGATGGTGGAAGGCTTACTAAGTATCAGTTTCTCCAAAGGAGTTTGTGAAGGGTGTGTCCTTGGCAAACATCCCAGAGAAAAGTTTGACACTGGCAAGACTCACAGAGCATCCTCTCCTCTAGATCTGATCCATAGTGATCTCATGGGGCCTTTTCCTCATCCTTTCATCAACAAAGCAAGGTATGTGCTTGTGTTTATTGATGATTTCACACGGTATACTTGGGTGTATCTTCTCATGAACAAATCTGAAGTTTTTGCGCACTTTGAAGATTTTAAAGCACTGGTTGAGACATAGTTAGAGAGAAAGATCAAAACCCTCTGTACAGACAATGGGGGGAATATGTTAACACAGCACTTTGGAACCTTTGCCTTCAGTCCAGCATATGCTAAGAGAATGAATATGCTGAGAGAAAGAATCGATCTCTCAAAGAGATGGCTTCCTGCATGTTGCATGCTAAGTCATTGCCTCATAAGCTATGGGCCGAAGCACTTAATTGTGTTAACTACATCCAGAACAGATCTCCTCATAGGTCTGTCAAGGATCAAGCCCCCTTTGAGGCTTGGAGCGACAGTAAACCAGAGGTCACTCACTTCTTTGTTTTCAGTTCCCGAGCATGGGCCGTGATCCCCTCTGAAAAGAGGAAATCTCTTGATCCATAGAGCATTAAGTGCATCTTTGTTGGATACCCTGATGGTGTGAAGGGATGTCAACTCCTGATTCCATCTACGGAAAAGCTCATCATTGAGCGAAGTGTCAAATTTGAGGAAAGTCTCTCGCATGCACCTCAATCACAGCATACAGACACCTTTTATCTACGTCATGTCCAAGATGATGACTCAGTACACTCAGATGCAGATACAGAGCATGTAGATGCCGAGGTAGAGCATGCAGATGCAGAGACAGGGTCTTCAGATACAAATCTAGTGCATGCAAATGATGATCCACATCCAAGTCTAGATCGGGCTTCCAGCAGTGAATCATATTCCCCTGTCATAAATCAGAGAACAAGGAGCTTACGTTTTATATGCACAAGACCACCCAGCTGTTAGAAATGGTCTTGTGGGGGATAATTCTGATTTGTAGAGGACTAGCTCAGAGTTTATTGAGCCTCCTCTTGTCCTCACTGCCACTGAACCATCGCCATCCTGGCATTGTTATTTGGTTCAGTCTTCTGATCGACAGTCTTCTGTTGAGGCTGCTAGGCATCCATCTTGGGAGTTCGTCATGGAGGAGGAGTATAACTCCCTCTTTGAGAACCAGACTTTGGATTTAGTCCCCCTTCCTTTAGGAAGGAAACTTGTCCGATGCAAATGGGTCTACAAGACCAAGAGTGCTGTAGATGGGCAAATCACCAGACGGAAAGCAAGGCTAGTAGCCAAAGGCTTCCAACAAGTGCATGACATTGATTATGATGAGACCTTTGCTCCAGTAGCAAAGATGGATTCCATACGCCTTACACTTTCCATTGTGGCTGCCCAAGGGTGGGAAGTACATCAGATGGATGTGAAGAATAATTTTCTTCACGGAGACCTATATGAGGAGATCTACATGGAGTAGCCACATGGTTTCATTCAGGGTTCATCCTTGGTCTGCAGACTAAAGAAATCTCTCTACGACCTTAAGCAGGCCTCGAGAGATTGGTATGTGAAGATGGATTCTTTTCTCTTATCACAAAACTTTGAAAGATGTAAGTCTGATCCGAATGTTTACATGCTCAGGACACATGATTCTCTTCTTATCTTAGTTTTGTATGTGGATGATCTCTTAATCACTGGCAGCTCGGCTTCAGCCATTGCTACAGTCAAGAGGGCCTTGCATGATAGGTTCTTGATGACGGACATAGGTCCATTACACTTCTTTTTTGGTCTTGAGATCAGCCAGGATGCCACAGGCATCAAACTCTCTTAGGTTAAGTATGCATGGGATCTCCTCGAGAGATTTTGCATGATTGACTGCAAGCCAGCACTGACTCCTTTTCTGTCTGGGGTCTGCCTTGAGAATGGAGGTGACACTCCATTAGTTGGGAGCTCATTGTACCTCACCCACTCCAGACCAGATCTCTCATATGCAGTAGGGGCAGTTTCCAGATACATGCAGGAGCCACATGAGCTATACTGGAATGTTGCCAAGCGCATCCTCCGATATGTGCAGGGCACCATCACCTTCAGGATTCACTATGCAACAGGCACTGCATTGAATCTCCTTGGCTTCACAGATCCTGATTGGGTGGGAGACAACATTGATCGCAAGTCCACCTCCGGATATTCACTCAGTCTAGGATCTGGCTCTATCTGTTGGTCGAGCAAGAAGCAGGTTGCTATTGCTCTCTCTTCAACTGAGGCCGGGTACAGAGGAGTAGTCAACATCACCATTCAGGTTCTGTGGCTACAACACTTCCTCACTGAGTTGGGCGTCAAGTTCCACTGGCCCATTGTCATCTGGTGTGACAACCAGAGCACTCTCAATTTTTGCAGGGATCTAGTACAGCGGCAGCGGACGAAGCATATAGAGATCCATATGCACTACATCAGAGACTTAGTACATGATCGAGTCATTGATTTGCAGTTTTGTCCTTCAGCAGAACAGACTACAGGCATCTTCACTAAGACATTCACTGAGCAGAAGTTTTGCTCTCTGTGCGATCGTCTTGGAGTGAAGGACATAGTTGCTTAACAACTGTTTTTTCTTCCTCTTTTCTTTTGATTACATTGTATTTTGAGGGGGGGTTTTTCCCACGAGGTTTTCCCTCTTTCCTCAATTTTAGTACAAGTTACACTATATTTTGGGTGACCTTTCGCCTTAGTTGCCAAGGCCCATTTTCTATTTTTCCCCATAGTGGTGTTCAAGGGGGGTGTTGGAACTACTACACACCTACATACAGACTCTTAGTTAGAGCATGGGACTACATGCAAGATTCCTTTTGCATGATTTATTCCTTGATTTGCTCATTCTTTAACTCCGCAACTAGTTAGTTTTTCTACATGATTTACTCCTTGATTTGTTTCTTCTTTCACTCCGCAACTCACTAGTTATCTCCGGAACTTGTTGTAGGGGTTGAGTCTTCTCATTGATCACCACTATGGTGCATTAACTTGGGATCTTCACCTAGTAATGCTATATCATGAGCATTGTAACCTATTTTCTAATGAACTATTCTTTTCTTCTTTCGATTTTCTTTTAGTGTTTTTGCTCTGCAAAGCTGTGTGTTCAACCTTTACTAGCTAGATTCATCTATGCAGGTTTTCTCACACATTTACAAACTCACCCTCCTTAGAAAAAGTTTTGTTAGTATACACAGATATTCATATATTTAACATTGAAATTATTCATAGTGTTGATAAGTTGGGTTCCATAGAAACAGTTAAACTGTGAAACCTTTTCTTTTTTTATCAGCATGTTCCAGGGAAAACGAGCTCGAGGGTTCATGTCGTTACACTACTAGCAGCTGGGCAGAGCTCGTCGATGCTCAACATCTGCTGCACAGTATATCATGCAGGTGTATAATTATTGCATTGGAACTATGCATCTGTTTTTTTCCTTTTCGCTAGTTGAAGGAAAATTAATATTTATGGTTGCACCTAGGATTTGCATATTATTCCTATAATAGAATGACGCTGAATTTTGGTTTGTCTTTCTCTTATTACGGATTTCTTAATATGAAAATGAAGGCATGGCTGCGTAATTTTATCGCAAGAGCCATATCCATTACCCCAAGTTTGATAGTTTCTGCCATCTTTGGCTCTTCTGGTACTCAGAACCTTAGTATTATTTCATCGGTACAGCTTATTTATTATTATTTCATAGGTACGCTTTTAAAGTAGACACGTTCAAGAAAATATTTCTGGTAGTTAATGTGGGCATCTATTCTAATTCTTCACAAGTTTATTTTTACACCGAGACCAACACGTTTCAGTGAACTTCCAAATCCATATCATTATTGTGAGTGTACAATTAATTCCATGTTTTTAGAGTAGTGGTTAATTTTATGGTTCATTTTAATGAGGTGACATCTCTTTATATATTTTTAAGAGAATGGAAGATGAGAATTGAAACTGGCCAAAGTTCTGATACTATCTACATGACTTCCAAACCATCCCTATTACTTTGAGTGAGCAATTAATATTATAAATATGAAGAAAGCACAATATTACACAATAATTACACTTCATTAATTTATTGATCAATATATATATATATACCCTCAGTTAATGCTTACATGTAACAAATATTGATAGATAAGTGAAGAATATTGAGGAAGGCAGTGGATTCAACATATGGTGGTAGTTCCATAGGATAGTTCAGTATTGAGATTTACATGTCATGCTTTGGGATGTCAAAAAGTGTCAATTCTGAAAATTAAGTCAATGATGGTTGATGGTTGGAAGCAGTCATGTCTTAAATGGATCAAGTTGGAAGGTCAAAGGTGTGGTGAAGAAAAGAGTGTAAACAGTGAAATTTCATAGTGGATGTGAGAGTTAATGGTGATATTTCATATCCACTATGAAATTTCACTGTTTACGCTCTTTTCTTCACCACACCTTTGACCTTCCAACTTGATCCATTTAAGACATGATTGCTTTCAACCATCATGGATGTAATTCTCAGAATTGACACTTTTTGACATCCCGCACGACAAGTAAATCTCAATACTGAACCATTCTATAGAACTACCACCATATGTTGAATCCACGGTCTTCCGCAATATTCTTCACTTATCTATACTGAACCATCCTATGGAACTACCACTGTAAGTTGAATCCATGGTCTTTCCCAACATTCTTTAGTTATCTAGGACAACATTGACCTCATACAAACTTGTACTAATGTTGTCTTAGCACGATAGGTCACACTAGCTTGACCTTATTAAGAATAACTTGTAACTAATGCTACGATAGCGCCAAGAGTCATTAATTTGTTTAATAGTTGACTTGTTCTTTGTTATTTTGCATCATTTAATTTTTACATACCAAATAATTTTACAAATAAAATAATAATAGCTTTGCACACCACTAAATATGAAACCCACATCACACAATAATTTTGAATTTTGGTGTATGCAATCACATTTGTGACCTTTGGATCTCGATCTCTATAATTGTGCATTAATCAACCAAGTTTTGTCATCTGTGACCTTTGGATCTCGATCTCTATAATTGTGCATTAATCAACCAACTTATGATGACAAAACTGATGGCCGTTCTTCATCTACAACTACTACGGTCCAGACATTGCTTAAGATCCTTTCCCTGGGCCCAACGAATAGGGTTAAAGGGAATAATATCCAAATTGCATGCTAACCAGATCTGATGGAATTTATTCAATGCCCAAACTACTGCGTTTAATGATTCTGCAAAATTTATGAGTAGGGCACATATAGATTTACATGGGGAAAAAAATTTACCGATACACAATAACAAAATGTTTACTTACACAAATAATAGGTGAAATTTTTTATTAAATTAATTTAGGTACAAAAGAGTATGATTGCTAAATTTGCATGATTTCAGGTCATCAATTGAGAGAGTCAAGACTGAACCAACTTTGATATCATATTAGAAAAATAAAGAGTTGAGAGAAATTGCACACAACAAAAAACCATTATAGTTTTATTCATTTTACAAAGTTTACATATATAGGAATATAAATTACTAACATCGACAGATTTAGATCATAAGAAAGTGAATCTATAACTCTTATGACACAACTACAACTCATACACATAGGAAATAACAATTTTTAGATTGACACCTCTGGACTCACAATCACAACTTGACACCTTAGACTCACATTCACAACCTGCAAGGCACACCATATACATGGAGGCATTACTTCCAATATCTAATCCCATATCACACATAGAAACATTACTTCCAATCATAACTACCAAATTTACCGGAATCCTGGTAAAAAATTTGAAAATTCGATTCGAATTAAGAATACTTCGATAAAATTCGGTTCGGTTTAGATAGTGTATGCATTTGTTCATACCACCCTGAGTTGTGCTTCCTGTCGGCGGGGATTTGGCTCCGCAAGCTACAACACCATATCACATTTTTTCCCCATTGTTTACCAGTTTCAGCTTAAGATGAGCTTCAGACTTGCCTCCGTTTCCAGGCTTGGAATGGCGACTGTGCCAAAGGTATTGCAGGTTTAGGTTTTGTCAATTCTTTAAAGGATTGTTTGTTCTTGCGACGTCAATATCCTAAGGCTTACAAGTTCCGGCTATGACAGCTTTGTTTAATTTGTTTCCTTCAGGTCCTTGAGGGTATATGACTCGTCTATGTAGGGTTTGGTCCAACAGTGGACCTTGACAAGTGTGGGTCGTTTCTTTGTAGCTAATTTGAGAGTATTTAAAATTTGGCCATGCAGCCTCAGCTGTGAATTAAGGAAAAATATTTATTTACTTTGAAACACAATTTTGTATTATAAACCCTTAGGGGTTAAATTGCAGATTGAAATTTAGTTTGACTACCTTGTCAAAAGATAATATTTCGTAATGTACCCGTATTTTTAATAGTGTGGGTTGGACTTTTTGGTCGGAGATGAAATTATTAGATATATTTTGTTTGATTTAGTCTTAGTCCTATTTCTAATCTTTTTAAATCCCAACCTTTTAAAGGGATAGCTCTGTACAAGATTCATTTGTATAGAATGTTGAATCCAGTATTTTAGTTGAACATATATAGATAATTGCTTGGTACCAAAAGAAATAGAGATAATAAATATATACATCTATAAAATATAGAAAAAGGTAAAGATTGTTTTGGAGGGTTGCAAAGTAAAAAAAATAGAAAAAAAAAAGTTGTAAAGTGTAATAAGTTTCATTTTTAAATATGTTTAGAATATAAAATGATTTATTAGGTAATAATTTTGGACTATGTGATTTATTAAGTAAGAATTTTAGATAAACAAGTTTTCAAATTAAGTAATCATATTAAAGTTTTCAAAAAAGAGAAGTCTAGGCGGAAAGAGGAAGTGGGGTTTTTGAAGAATTATATATTTAAAGCTGTTATATTATTTAAGATTATTAGAAATTATTCAAAATCTAAAATAAATTAAGAAAAAATGAACAAAACTCATTATTTAAAAAAAAAAAATATACATATCCCACTCTTTAACTTTAAGATGTATATATACTATATAAAAAAAATCCAAATTTGAACTTTTTTATCCCAATATTATGGAGTTCGAAGAATTGGAACTGGGTAACTATACTTCCAATAATTAATCTCATTTTCTCACAATAAATGATAACCATAATAAACCTGATAAATTCGGAATAAAATGAGTATAATAATTACTCTAACCTTTTATGGCTTTCCTGCAGGCCATATTGTCATTTCAATTGCCATTTACATTGATTCCTCCCTTGAAGTTCACAAAAACTCAAAACTAGTAAGCTACTATTACCATATTGAGAATTTCTGTTTACAAGATACACGAACTCTACGCTTAAAATGAAGTATGAATGTGTTTGAATTGGAAATGCTTGCTTGGACCATAGGGGGAATCTTTTGAATTCAATTTTTATAATCGTTGATTCTTCATTATCGTATGGCAGTTGCTTGGATAGTGGGATGGTGTGTCATAGGCGTTAGGATTTGGGACATGGTTGGTGCATAGTAGTCTGGTCAAGATAGTTTTTATATTTATAGTAGTGGTATTTCCACTTATGGCTCTGTATACAGTGGGGACTTTGTATTTGAGATTTCAACGAGACAAGAAAGTGACTTATATGGCGCCTGCAGAATCCACCGTCTGATCTGAAATTAAAATGAGTCTGAACAGATGCGAATAATAGAGTACTAGTATCGATTTGTTAGTGGATCTGATTTATAGAGAACCGATTTGAATTTACAGCTAACTCTATGAAATCATAGTGAGTATTTACTATTCACAGATATGAACCATATTGAGTCCTTTTACCTTCGTGTCTTCAAGCCGGTTTTACCACGGTAGTACCCATGAATTTGCAACCTTACCTGGCCTCCATTGCTATTTGCAGGAACCAGATTCCATGAAATAATGTGAAGACGAAAACGGAACGCAAACACAGTCAGGCATCGAAGAGCAAAGTGGAATGGAAATAAATAACATAGAAATAATAACATTTTTCTACCTCATATCTGATTCCCATCGCATAAATTTATAGAAATATATATATTTTATATCTTACA
>APFE030055416.1:112557-126571 GCA_000404065.3 Pinus taeda | reverse complement strand
ATACATTAATATTTTTCTTGGGTTATTAGAAAATTAAATATGTTACCCCACACATATTTATTTCCAAACACTATTTCAAAAATCATCTAAGTGGATCAAATAAATACTTATCCCAAAAAAATTTAATTGAATACTTCAAAATAAAACATGATTTTGAATCGATAGCAATGGTTAAGGCTACATTGGTTTATATATTGCATGCCGAAATACTTAATCAATTCTTGAATGCTTGAAATTAAACATGCTAGCAATGGTTAATGCTACATTGGTTTACATATTGCATGCCGAAATACTTAATCAATTCTTGGAAAATTAAGGTTCTTTTACATTCCTATATCAATAATTGCATTCACCGCATAATTCTTGATTTGAAATGTTTTGTGGAAGAGATTTTATTTAACATCCATACTTATTATAATATTGACATTTTATAATTGATTCATTGAACTATTGTAGTGAGCCATAAGGATATTTTTGTCATTTGTTTCATATGATTCTTTAACTTTTCCATCAGGCATAAGAAAGAAGTTTTCAAACTTCCTCATTCTTATCCCCCCAATTTAATGCTAAATGGAGTTTTTAGTATTTATTATTTACCTTTTAATACATTTTAAAATTAATCAAATTGACATTATTATGGGACCTATATGATGTTCCATTGGATTCATTTTTTAGGTCTTCTTTGTAATAGGTTTTAACCAATGTTCTTAATTTTTTAATGTTAAATCAGTTTCCATTAATTTCAAATATTTATTATTATAAATAAAGAGAAAAATCTCTAAATTTTAGTGTGAATACATTTAAAAAAATGATCATCATGTTTATTAATTAAATATTGTTACATATAATATATGTAGTGTTATTTCAAGATAGGTAAACTATTTTGGACACACAATCATTTGGTTGAGAGAATATCTTAACCGCACACTAATTTAGGAGACATCTAGATCTAAACAACTCCTACGGAATATGAACAAACTCCTTTACATAGAAAGAATCAGAACTGAGACAAGTAGAAATTATGTTTTCCAAGTTTCCCCCTTAATGACTACTTGTCTTGATCTCAATCTACAAAGTCTAGTTGTGGTCCAGGTGTTTACAAACATGATAAAAAGAATATGGCGAAATCTATATAAGGGGACAACCATCTACTAGAATGCATGGGTACCAACCACTATGACCGCAAGTCAACTAGGATGTCCTTCATGTACATGGTTCAATCAACCAATATCTGCACACTTTTACACGTACCTGCAAATCCCCCTCCATCATTGTCATCATGGGATTTCTCAGATTACCCATAACCATACTCTGGGTTTTATAGACTTACCCTAAACCATGCCTAGGGTTTTATTAGTTGACCCTAAACCATGCCTATATGAATCCCTGTCCACTTCACTATCCCACATGGTTTCTGGCTTACCAAAAAACTACACTGTAAAGTGGTTTTCAGCTTACCACAAACCTACACTTACATACACCGTCACAAGTGGTTTCTGGCTTACCACAAACCTGCACTTCCAAAGTGGTTTCTAGTTGACCGCAAACCTAAAATTACAAAATGGTCTTAAGATTACCATGAACTTCATGGGGGCACACATGCCTTAGAAGGCTAACAACACAACTTGAGGTACACAATATTACAAACTTTTGAAGGGCCACTGAAAAGTATCCTAGACCTTCTTACTAATAAATGTATGTGACACATAATACACCATCATCATGAGTCTATTCCACGAACTCAAACAAACTTTTAGTATGCTATCTTTTGGATATTTTTCTTCTCATCTTGGATACACCACACCATTCATATACTGGAGCACACTAGTCTTGGATCTTCATGCTTTACCTGTCACTAGTTAGAGTCACAAATTCTAACAACATGACTTCATATTGAGGTTGTGAATCTTAATATGTATATAAACTTCCAAGACATATTCTAGATGTACTAAGAAATTTACATTCACTCATAACAAAAGCAATACCAAATAACAATGTAAGCATAAGCAATCATCTAAATATGACCATACTTTTATGCATACTACATACACGGTATGCACCATTATGTGCCTTCCTCTAAGGCTTTACGATAGTTTCTCATACAGAAATTTGTATGTTGACATTATCCAAATCAGAGAATTGTCCTCTCTGTGTTGGCTTTAACAAAAGCAGGTAGGTTTAACACATGTTTCCTTATAGAACTCAGACTACCAAAATTTCACAGATTGCACATATGCACAGATTGCATATATTCTCACCAAGAATTTGCCAAAAGGGAAGTTATTGGTATTCAAAGAGCAAATTGGACTGACAGATGTGACCCCTCTTGATAAGGGGCATTGCTGATCGAGGACACTAAGCCAACTCCTCTCTCCTATTTGAGCTCCCAGGATGTGGAATTAAGATAGAGGGGTCATGTGGTTGAGGGAACTCTAGGAAATAGGTGTGTGTGATCCCTACTCTTGTAGTAGGTCAGGTATCTCCCGTATTTTCACCCATAGGGTGTGCGTAATACTTGCCTGTTTTGAAAAGTCAAGTATCTCCCCCTATCTTGGTCTAGCATAGTATACATCAGTTGGCATCATACCCACAAGCCGAGATTGTTGGGATTGTCCCTCCTTGTCTGGACAATGGGTTGAGGAAGCTTTTGGGTGTGTGATCCTTAATTTTGGTTGGTACAAAAGACTTTGTTCATTGAATTCGCCAAAGTAAGATACATCTGATTACATAACAATATATAAATTTTTATTCGATAGTAGATGATCATTACAAGCCCTTGGGGGTTCTCCTTTACAGGAGTTGACTGGCCACAAGGGTTAAGACACGTCTTTTGACATAAGTTCCATTTCATAATGAATTGGGCAACTTATTTAATTAATTTATTAATTATTAATATTTTTTACTATATATATATATATATAGATATATATATTTCTTTTACTCATAACATTGCCTCTCCCTTAAAATGATTTGCCCTCAAAGCATAGGCAATGTTAGGTGTTGTTGGCGAAAACGTTCTGTCTCCCATGATAAGGTATTCTTTAATAGTCTTGGATCGTAGTACCTTCTCTCTGGTAGCGAGTATGCATTCAAGTTTTAATATGATCCTTCTTCGTCAGTCTCAGGTATCTCTGTTTGAGCTGTTTGATTTTGTCCCAATACTTTTTTGAGGCTTGATACATGAAATGTGTTGTGGATTCGACAATTGTCTAGTAGCTTCAATCCATAAACCATGCTACTTATTTTTTTGATTAGTTGGTATAGTCCATAATAGTTAGGAGATAATTCATTTTCCCCTTATTATTTTAATGATAACTGGTTATAGGGTTGAAATTTGACGAAAACCCAATCTCATTCTTCGAATTCTCTTTCTGTGCGGTGCTAGTCGACTTGTTGCTTCATTCTATTGCGTGCCATTGTTAAATTTTCTTTTATCAAGTTAATAATTCTTTGGTTTTCTTCTAGTGGTTCTTTACTGCTAGAAACATAGAATAGTGCAACGTAAAATACTTCCACCTAGGTGGTTCATAGCCATATAAGGCTTGGAAGGGAGTCATTTAATTGAAGTATGATAGGTGGTATTGTACCACCATTATTCCAGGTGTAGCCACTGAGACCATTTGTTTTGTTTGTCGGTGATGAAACAACAAAAATATGTTTCCAAACATTTATTTACAACTTCTATCTGACCATCTGTCTGGGGGTGATAATATGAACTCATCTTGAGATATATTCCTTCTCGGTGGCCGAAACATTTCTAAAAATTTCCTTTAAATATTGCGTCTCTATCACTAATAATAACCTTGGGAAAACCATGTAGTTTGTAAATGGTTTTACAAAACACTTCCACAATTTTCTTGTTTGTGTCAGTTTTTTTTTTTATTGCCATGATGTGGGCATTTTTGGTGAGTCTATCTACTATGACAAATATCTTATTCTTACCATCGGACATAGGTAGTCCTTCGATGAAATCCATTGAGATTTATTCCCATTTTTTATTTGGAATATGTAATGGGTGTAGTAAACTAGGAGTTGGAATATTTTCACCCTTATTCTCTGACAAACATCACATTAAGCAACATATTTTTGCATTTCCTTACTCATACCCTTCCAGTAGAATGATTGCCGAATGTTTTAGTAGGTTTTGAAGAATTCAACATGCCCAATTGCCAGAGAACTATGAGATTCTTTTAGAAATTTCATTCTAAATTTGGATGATGGAGTTAGATAAATTCTACCTTTGTACCATAATATATCATTTTTCCACTCAGAGCTGGCATATTGATTGATATTTTCAATCATAGCACCATGGTCCAAATACTTGGCATACTCATCTTGTATTTTGTCTTACCAGTCAAGAACAATTACCAAGGCAGTGCATGTTGTGTTGTTATCATCTTTCCATGAGAGTGCATTCGCTATGACATTTTCCTTTCCCTTTTTGTGTACTATTTTTAGGCTGGGTGCCAAAAATTTCTCCATCCATTTTTGTTGTTCTGTTGATAATATGTTTTGTTGAAGTAGGAATTGAAGACTATTTTTATCTATTCGAATTGAGAACTTACTTCCGAGCAAGCACTGTCGCCATTTAGTTAATGCATGTATGATGGAAAGAATCTCTTTTTGGTAAGTTGACTTCAAGATTTCCTGTTTGTTAAGCTTCCTACTTTCGAAGGCTATAGGATGGTTGTCTTGCATTAATACTGCTCCAATTTCGAATCCTGAAGCATCACATTCAACTATGAATGGTTTGGAGAAATTTGGAGTTGCCAGTAGTGGTGTGGTTGACATTACTTATTTTATATTCTTGAAGAATTTGTATGCTTAGTTATTCCATTGGAAAGCATTCTTTTCTAACAAGCTTGCTAGTGGCGAGTTCAAATGTTCATAGTTCTTTATGAACATTATGTAATGCCTTGTTAAACCTAGAAATCCTCTTAGTTTTGAAATGTTCTTGGGTTTTGGCCATTTTCTAATTGCTTTGATTTTTCTAGGATCCAATTTGACTCCCTCTTTAGATATGACATGTCCAAGGTATTCAACTTCCTTCTGTTCAAAGGTAAATTTTGATAATTTTTCATAAAATAGATTATTCTTCAATATGAAAATTAGTTCTTCTAGATGTTGAGGTACTCCTTCCATGTTTTGCTATAGACGAGGATGTTGCCAAACAAGACCAATACTAATTTTAGCAAGTATGGGTGGAAGAGTTCATTCATAGTTACTTGTAAGGTGGTTGGTGCATTTTTAAAACCCAATGGCATTAATTTAAACTCGTAGTTACCTTCATGAATTCTAAAAGAAATCTTCTTGATGTCTTCTAGTCTTGAATTTGATAGTAGCCCAACCTCAAATCTAATTTTGAAAAATATTCCGTGCCATGGAGTTTGTCTAGCAACTCATCAATAAATGGAATGGGGAATTTGTGTTTAATATTAATTTTGTTTAATCCCTGATAATCTATACATATTTGGAAAGATCCATCCTTCTTCCTAACTAATACCACTGGTGCAACATATGGACTTTTGCTTTTCATAATGACTCCACATTTTAACAGGTCTTGTATCAACCTTTCTATTTCTGTTTTATGATGATGGGGGTAGTGATATGGTTTTACATTTACCGGAGTTTGAATTCAATGATGTGTTCACTTTTCCTTTCAGGAGCTATTTCCATCGATAATTCTTGAAATACGTTGTCATATTTTTGGATTAAGGCTGTAACTTTAGATTGTTGGTGAACACCTTCCATAGATAATAACTCTAATTGTTGGCATTGTGCGACGAATAACAGAGCTCCCTTGTGAATAATCTTCGTCATTTGCTGAGCATAAATGATTTAGGTAGGTGGGGCTTGGAATCCAAAAACTTATACTTCCTCCCATTCATTTTGAACTTAATGAATTGTTTTTGGTGATTTGTAGAATATGTCCCTAGTGTTTGCAACCATTGTACTCCTAAGATGACATCTACACCTCCTAAGGGGAATGTATAAAAACTGGACTCCATTTCGTATTCGTTAAGTTGAATTTTAACTTTATGGCACTTCCTTACTCCATTTATTCTTTTCCTATATGCCACGATAACTTTTAAATCTCCTATGGGATAGGAAAAAATGTTCAACCTTTTTGCGACATTGATATCTATAAAGTTGTGTACTTCCTGAATCTATTAATACAATAACGTTTTGCTTCTTAATATGTCCTTTAAGATTTAATGTTTGTGATTGAGATATCTTGTGGTGAGCTAGATAAATTCTTGGCATATTCTCTTCTTTTGGATCTGGATTAGGGGTCTTGTTTTCTTCATTGGAGCTATCCTCTGCAGATTCCTATTCTTGTTCTGCTTCACAATTGTAAAGCGTTTATGTAGTGTATATGGGTCCTGGAGAATGTTTGTCTCCATATGTCCATTATTTTCCATCTTTTTTCTTTCCAAATTTGATTGTTGTTTTCCTCTTTCACACGTTGGTGGTGGAATGTACTTACCAGTGTTTTTTGAAGACAACTTACTTGTCCTCCCTTTTGAGTAGTGTTTTGATTTTTCATTACTGGCATATGGTGTTTTATGGAGCTTATGTTTTTACTCAAAAATTATTGTTTCATGTCTAGCTTATTCAATGGTTTTGGGTTTATATAGTTTTAATTCTTCTCAGATATACTCTTTAAGCCCACATCTATACATTTTTAGCAGCTCTTCGTTGGAAAACACTCTTTGTCTTATAGCTAATACTTCCCACTCATGAGTGTATTCACTCACAATTCCATTTTGTTTGAGGTGAATGAATTTTTGTAAACATCGTCTTATTCTTCGTTGTGGAACCTTTTGAGCAGGGCTTCCAATTTTGCTTTTTCCAATTGAACAAACGAACCTCACATCTGTTGTAACACCATAGGAACAAATCATACGCTTCAACTTCCAAGTTGTTGGATGTGGTCATGACCTTCTTTTTTTCACCTATTGGCGAGTTTACTCCAAAGATGACGTCCATTTTATTTACCCACACAATGGTGCCCTTACGGTCTTTACTGTCGTACTTAAGTAATTCCCTTTTAATTTTGTGCTAGTCTCTTTTGCGAAACTTTGTATAGTATTGATTCCCTTTGAATTGTATATGCGGTATTGATGGGGCTTCATGCATTGATGAAAATTCATGACTTGGGGAAAACTTCTCCTTTTGGAGTCTTTGGACTTTGTGGGGACTCTTGTGTGCTTAAGGGATTAAAGGGTGGATTGAATTCTCCCATAAACTGGCTCATCATGATCTCTATTTTTTTGATATTAATTTCTATTTGGTCTTGATTACTAATTATCTTCTCTTAGACTTTTGCAAATTCCTCCTACTTTTTTTCGACATTGTCAAGGTGTTGGCGCATTCTATTGATTTCGTTATGAAATTTCCTTGAATTCACATCGTCATTGCAACATCCCATTTTGTTTCTCTTTTTTTAGTAGACCCAATTATATATATCTATATATATATTATATATATATATATATATATATATATATATATAGATATTATATATATTTATATAAATATATATATATATATATATAATATATATATATATAATATATCTATATATATATATATAATATATATATATATATATATATAGATATATATAACTCTAATGGCTTGAAAAGCGCAACGATATGCCATTTGACCAGAGGATTGGTTGATTGACTTGCATAAATAAATGCTCCATCGATTGGTTGACCACTGATTGAGTGGTGCAGTAGAAGAGACGTGTTAAGGTTTGTTTGGTAGCGGAAGGTTTCTTTGGACAAAGGGACATAGAGTGTCAGATAGCTGTTTGGACAAAGGGATATAGAGTGTCGAGGACGAAGGAATGGTCGGATGGCTGTTTGGACAACCCAGTTGGGGAATCATGGGTCATGGTGAGGTAGAGAGGAAGGATGCAACAATAGAGGTGTATGAAAAATGGCTAGCAGTGATCAAGAGGAAGCAATGGCACAACAGATGGGGAAACATAGACGATAAAATGAGACATCGACAAAGAGCCTAGTGGATGTGGGGGTGTTTCCAGGCGTTAGGTGATGCAGGGAAAACGAGAGAGAAAATTGATTGACTCAGGGCTGTCAACAAGAGAGAATATTGTTGTGCTCTGATACCACTTGTACGAAAAAAATTGTTCATTGAATTCGCCAAAGTAAGATACATTTTCTTACATAACAATATATATATTTTATGCGATAATAGATGGTGATTACAAGCCCTTGGGTGTTTCTCCTTTATAGGATTTGACTGGCCACGATGGTTAAGACACATCTTTTGACATAAGTTCCCTTTCATAATTAACTAGGTAACTTATTTAATTATATATATATATAGTTATGAATATTTTATTCATAACATTGTTAGGTTGGGTATCTCACCCAAGTTCAGATTATGATGCAAGTGTTCTACCACAGGATTTTTGAGGGTCATTAATAGGAATATCAACAAGAAATAAGATAGATGTGATCCTTACCTCTTATATAACAAGTTGTATCCCTCCCATTGATTACATCATGGGATGGTTGTGATCCTTGCTTGGTAAGTTGTATTTCACCTATTTCTCGATGAGATGACATGAGATGGGAGTATCCAATAGGACCTTCCTCATTGTCCGAGAGGGTGGTAGCTTTGGTTCCCCTATGATTCTTCTTCTTTATATTCAATAATGTTTTAGTAGATAGAGTTGAACAGAGATGGGACATGACATGTTGATAGGTCCCATATGATTATTACATGATGTAGTTATAATTTCTCCCTAGCTAAGAGGGAGTGTTAATTTGGCAGCTCAGTGACAAATTCCAACCATGGGACTAGATTCTAATTTTTGAGAGGACTAATTATGACTATTGAAGCACTACATTTGGACAAGAGAAAGTGTACTTATGAAAAAACCGCACATATTCACTTCTGGATAGGTCAACCCTAATAGGAAATTGGTCACCCTTGGAAGCCTATAAATATAAGTGACCTCAAGGTCATTTGGACATCACAAAACATCATTTATCTTCTTCATTGATTGGTTCACATAGGTATGAGGATGGGTCGAGGAAAGTGGTTCGTACAGGTATGAAAATATAGGGTCTAAAGCTCACACATATTCTAGGGTTTTGGGTCACAACCACATGCTCGTCAAAAGAAATTTTTGGCTGTAATCATAAGATTGTAGGCACAAGGTCATGTTTGGAAGCTCTCAGCCACATACATCCTTCTTCCTCCATGCGGTTGAGCTCTAGGGTTGGATTTTGACATTTGACCATAGTTGAATGAAGGCGGGATGAGTTGACTTTGATCTGGGTTGATACTAAGAACATATTTATGAATGTTGTTGGGTTAATTTTGATGGATGATTTTGTATTGGGCTCATTGTACTCTCTACTAAACATTTTATGACAATCTAATATAAGAATAATTTCTAAGGGTTTTCCCCATAGTGGGTTTTTCCCTGGTCTTTAACCAAATATGGTGTCTCTTGTTGATGTGTTGATTGTCTCCTTTATCATTGCATTTACTATTCTGTATTTAATTAGTCTTGATGATTGGAAATATTTCTAATTTAAGAATTGAATTCGGTTAAAATGTAATTGAAATAACATAGAGCAGTGTGAAATTTAACAAATTCTTTGCGAACACTTGAGGAAGGAACAATATGAAACATGGGATAGGGTTTCAATAGAAGGGAACCCCCAAACACTCAAAAAATCCATCAATATCATCTTGTCAGAGATATCTTCCTAAGCCACCAATGGATGGGGTTCTTTGAAAAATTTAAGGGGTATGATGATGTGATAACCCATGCATTTTCCCCGACCCTTCACTTTCAAGGGGAAAATAGTGCCACCACTATTGTAGGGGACTTTCCATCCATTTGAATTCAAAGCTAATTAGAGAAGTGGCCAACATGCCTTTGGGAGTTAGATGGGGCAAGGAAGATAAGACAGAGGCCATCACAACCAAGAGAAAAATCTTCCTCCCTGAATAGAAGTCAGTTGAAGACACGAATGGAGTTAGAAGGGAGAACCTTCCTTACCCTTGGGATGATGTGGCCTATAACATATTAAAGTACATATCTTATGAAGGAAGGTTGAGTGTTGTGTATGCCTACCAATTTAGACTACTCTGTGATATGAGGTTCCAAACAAACTTTCCCATCCCAAGTAAACTCATTATTCCACATTTTCTCCTTCAGTCCATGATTGAAATGAGCCAGAGGGTGATGTAGAAATTTTGAATAATATGACACTTATTCACAGAGATTATCCTGATTATACACTATTTATGGAATCATGCATAATACATAACCTCCTCTACGTTGATAATCAATTTTGCAGAATTAAGAAACAATCGCATGCGCACATTGAAGCATCAATCACACATATCAACAGAGTATATCACGGGGAAAGCATACAGCTGAAAACCCCCAACTATCTATATATTATATTGATTGAGAACATGTAACAATACATAGTACAATACTCCTCACAAGTACTCAGTACTATCTCCACCTGTTACACACAAACTAGCTCAGATCTGAATTAATCATAGGTTCAAATCTCCTCCGTTGCTTGCCTGCCTCCACTGCGCAATCCTGCATGAGAATTGATGAGAATGGCTGATCCAAACTCGTATTTCCCTTGTGTAACACTACGCATTCCTCATTGGCAATCTCAATCCATTGATTGTGAAAATCACATGCACAACTATAGTCACAACTGACAGCTGTCTTGCCCTTTCACTCATCTCTAACACTTGTCTCTGCTAAATTGTCCATGCATTGAGTTAACTGATGTATTCCTCAGTTGATTCATGAGCTAATAATTAGTGAATTAATTAATAAATAATTCACACCACTCATCATTAGTGTATTTGTTAGTTAGACTAACTACAACTAGTTCAACTAAGTCAAACTGAACACAACTCCATCAACTCCTCATTCAACTCCACCAAACTCAATCACTGAAGTTCTAACTGAAGTCCTTCGTTCAATAGCTCAAGTAACCCATAAGAAAAGTGTATTTCCTTCTAGCAGTTGCATGTGCCACATCTGTAGCTTGAAATGAAGTGCTCCAAGAGGATAAGATAATGTTTATAGTCCAAATATTATTAAGAGCTAATAATATTCGACTGTTCTATTTGTAGATTGTCAGTCTAAAAATAGACTCTGCCCATATGTCTAAAACTAGAAGTCCATCTATTTTTACCAACATGACCAATCATCCACAAATAGCATCCTGAAACTCATAGACCATGATCCATATGTCTAAAAATAGACATAGTCTACAAATAGACTTTGCGCCAAAAAAATCTTGCGGGACCACTTCGTGAAGGCGACTTCTTTTCACTAAGCTCCATCATCTTGTTGCATTCTCAACAGGTGAGGGAAGGGAAACACTAGTACATTTCCCATCATGTTCTCATAAGGCTCATTGTTATGAATGCCTTAAGTCACATTGGGAACCCTATGTTATGAACTGATTTTGTGCATGTGGATAGGGAGGCCTTCATCAAGACACAAGCCCGAATTCCGACACAACATGGAGATACCACAAAATCCAGTGTTGTTGAGGAGAAAGGTGAACAAGAGGAGGAGGAATAAGGTGAAAAACATGAAGAATAAACTAAAGAAGGAATAAGAAATTGAAGGAGAAGCTAGAGAAGAGAGGAAGGAAGAGGAAGGGAAACAAAAGGTAGCAAAAAAGACCCTTAGACAACCCTCTAGACCTCGGAAGAAGAGAAAACAAATGTTGATTTTAAATAAAAATGGTATGTTATATTGATAGCACAATTTACTTCAATGTTCCTTATCAGATGAATGAAAATTTCTAATTATTTTCAGTATCAATCACATTAAATTAATCACACTGACAGTAAATGTAGATAGAACAGAAAAACATGTGTAGAAGAGAAGCCAAGACAAGAGGACACAAGATTTGGCAAATTCCAGGGAAAAATCCCAATGTGGGGAAAACCTTTTGAAAAAATATTCTTATTATTATTCAGTAGTTCAACGAAGGGATATAGAGTACATAGATCAAATTCACTTGCCCAATATGAAGTCCAAACAACCCTATCAAAGTCAACAGTCAATAGCAATGAACTTCAGCCCTAACCAGAAAGTCAACACAAGTAAAATCAACTACAAAACTTCCTCCAGGTAGCTTAGTCAACAATAGTCCAATTTGACCTTCAAGAAGGGTCAAATTAAACCCAAAAAAGTCCACAAAATTCAGCCGACCTTGGTCAAACTCCACTTAGTCCCGCAGTCAAACAGTGATGCAGTCAATGTAGGTCAAACAACCTTAATTGCCTCGATTTTTGTGCTAGAGAATGCGGCCTCAAGAGATTGTAATTATGACCAGAAAAATGCAGTCAAAGACAGTCAAACAACCCCTGGTCAATGTTGGTCTACACTCTAAAATTTCACTCTGGAGTTTCAGTTATGAAATTTCGTCCTTCTATGCCACGCGTGGGGGAGAGAGAGAGGCTGCCCAAGCTGTATGAACCAAGTAAGAGAAGAGAGAGAGAAGAATAATTTGTGTGTGTGATGTCCAAATGAGGAGAGATTTCACTCCTATTTATACAATTTGTTGAGGGTGAGGAGACACATCCATTAGGCTTCTTAAGCCTACGTTTGACTAAGCCCTACCTTGACAATTTGTGCATGAGAGAGAATAAATTCAAAATTCCACTTCTCGTTGTCCGAATGAGATGATATTTATATCAAACTTGGACCACTCGAAAAGGGGATTCCAATGCAATAATAATATATATCAAATGAGTTGTCCCAAGGTAGCATTTGGCCTTAGTTGACAATTTTAACACTCCCTCTCAAGTAGGGAGAATTCCACCTACCAATCCATTTGTCATCAACATGCCATATTATCTCTATCATCATTGCTTTTCTCTACTCTACTGAACCATGAAGTAATAATGAATAAGTGATAGAGAGTGAGTCACAAGTCCTTGCCACTCTCCTTTGAAAAAATTCAATCCTTGATCCCAGATCAAGTTGTTGAACACCATGCATCCTAGTCATAAGGAGTATGACAGTACACGATGCATCCATTGGTAGTGCTATGGTCCCTAACCACTTTTCCCAACTCATTGGCCAGATGAAAGGTACTTCCCATGAGTCCTAAACTTCATGGGTAAGATGTGTGTCGGGGCATCGGTAGGAAAAGGTGAACCAATCATTGTGCTCATATGCCATAGGAGAAGGTGAACCACTCATCCTATGCATAAGTCAATCGTAGGGGAAGGTGAACCACTCACCGTGCATACATGTGTCTGCAATCGTAGGGGAAGGTGAATCACTCACCATACACACATGCCAACCATCATGGGGTATCACAGGGGATGGTGAACTACCCACCGTCTATCTAGCACACCATTAGGGGAAGTTGAACCAATCACTCTGTGGTCGCTCATATCTCCAAGAAGTACCCCAACCCCCCATGAGCTCCCAAAGCTTAGTGTCCAACTCATACGGGACCCTCATAGGAGTGTCTTTCCACAACTCCAAGCCTCTCTCATAAGGTTAAGAATTTGACCTTCCCTAAAGGCTTCATGAGAATGTCTATGACCTACTCATTGGTTGTGATGTGTTGGAGAATTATAGCTCCCTGCTGTACCATATCCCAGATAAAGTGGTACTTCATATCAATGTGCTTGGATCGATCGTAGAACACGAGATTCTCTAAAGGGCGAATCCCACTTTGGTTGTGGCAGAAGATCATGGTGGTATCTACAACGTGATCAAATAGCTCACTAAAGGGATTCCTCAACCAAGCAACTTCACAACAAGCCATACTTACAACAATGTATTCAGCCTCGGTGGTGCTTAAAGCAACTGATTTCTTGATCCGGATTTAAGTAGGAACGCAATAGATTACAGAGATAACCATAAATACAAAGATGCGATAACCATAAATAAAGAGATGCAACGGAAATAATACTTCATTTCATTAATGGAAAATACCGAAATATGCTTACA
>APFE030055416.1:17246-111812 GCA_000404065.3 Pinus taeda | reverse complement strand
AAAATAGCGAGCCTGTAGTTTCATCCTTCTGCTCGCAGTAGGTTTCCCACCAGTCCTTGACGTGGGGGGCTGCTTTGAGAAGAGCGAAAACAATCTTTTCCCGACTTGAAAATTCATGAACAAAAAAATACCCTTCTAGCAGATTTAACCATTTATCTACGACATATGCGTCTATTTTACCCTCGAAGATGGGGATTTAGAAATTAACTTGTACCTTAAAGGGCGCGGCGTTTCCAAAGTAGCTGCTGGAAGCCGATGCGTCACCTCTAGGTAGCCGCTGAAGGATCTGCGCAAAACTATCCATCATCGCGTTCCTTTGCCGCTCGAGGGCTTCTTCGAGCAAAATTTTGATAGGATCTCCTGCCCCCTCGTCTTTCTTCTCATCCGCCATGGGAGGCCGGCGGGATTTGCGAGGCTGGTCTTGCAAAGGTTTGACCAGTTCAAGCCCTAACTCCTTATATCCTGACCTCGTCGGGGACATGCAAAGAAAAACTGAGAAAAAGCAGACCGCTCTGATACCACTGATCCGGATTTAAACAGGAACGCAATAAAATACAGAGATAACCATATACAAAAAGATGCAGCAGAAATAATATTTCATTTCATTAATGGAAAATACTGAAATATGCTTACAACCAGAAATGGAAATAAACCAGCTAGGGCGATGGTAGCTTATCTCTAAGAAGAGATGTGGTCGCTACATGCCTCTGAACTGCGTTACAATGAGGCTCGAAGGCCTATTTATTGTTGAGAAACAATGTAAAACCCTTCACATCCCAAAACCTAACCCCAGAAGATGAAATGCCAAATTGTGGGCCCGTTTGGGTAAATTGGTACATCAATTTCCCGGGATCGTAACTTTGGCATACGATCTCCGTTTGACGCGTACAATAGCTTGTTAGAAAGATCTATCTGAGCACTACCACTTTGGGAGGCAACATCGATCCATGGACCCATGTTGCCCCAAATTTCCCAAAGAACGTCGTTTAGGGCCTCAAAACGGCTCTGGAAGTTCAGGACTCGAAAAAATGCTAAAAATAGTAAACTGTGCTACAATTTAGGAAACTGAAAAAGCTGAAAGAGACAATTGTGGGGGTCCAAATGGGATAGGTGGGTGGCCACCAACATCCACCTGGATCATTTCTGCTTCTTGCTCATCCAAGATATTGAAGTAGACCCTAATGAGAAGAAACACCCAAAGGTGCTCTTACAATTGACCACATTTCCAACCTAATCATCACCTATATACCCATGTAGCCTCAAATTGCCAACAATGTATCTCATACCATAGTGGATTTTTCCCCATAGATATCTCAAGAGATTCTTAGCAGCAATCCAATGAATGTGATGAGGCTCGACCATAAATTGACTTAGCGTGTTCACATCGAAGCATATATCAGGACGATTGTTTACCAAGAACATCAGGGCCCCCACAAGTTGATGATACTTGGAAGGTTTTGCTAATCCGGGCCCATCAACACTTCCAAATAGCTTCTTAAAGTTGAGTTCCATCAGAGTAGACACGGACTTGTAATCCAATATCCCACATATCTCAAGCAACTTCACAATGTATTTTCCTTGAGAAAGGAAAATCTCACCCAAATTTTTGCTAGAACTCTAGTCCTAGGAAGTAGTGCATTAGCATTAGGTCCTTCATCTTGAATTTAGAAGCCAACTACCTCTTGCATTGATGAATGAGAGGGTCATCACCTGTCAGAAAGAGATCATACACATAAAGGACTAGAATGAGAGGCCTGTCCTTTTCAATCTTGAAGTATAGGTTCGGGTCAATATCTCTCCTTGTAAATCCTAACTTCATAAGATAGCTATCAATCCTCTCATACCAAGCCTTGGGGGCTTGATTCAACCCATAGAGGGATTTCTTCAACCTCCATACATGTTTCTTACGGTATTGAACTTTAAACCTCTCGAGTTGTTCTACATAGAGTTCCACTTCAAGCGATCCATGCAAGGAAGCAATTTTGACATCCATTTGGTGTAGGTGCCATCCTTGCAAGGCAACAAGGGTTATGATCAAACAGATGGTGTTATATCGGAAAAATGGTGCAAATATCTCATCGTAGTCTACTCCTTCCTTTTGAGAGAAGCCTCGAGCAACGAATTTGGCCTTGAAATTTTCAACACTCCCATTAGATCCATGTTTGATTTTGTAGAGCCATTTTGAAGTGATCACTGACTTGTCCTTGGGTCTAGGAACCACATCCTAGACATAATTCTTCATGATCGACTCATATTCCTCATTCATTGCATCCTTCTAGACTTGGTGTTTCACGCCTTCTTTGAATGTATAATGCTCAGATTGTATAATGGTATTGATGGTAGCTAAGTACCCTTGGTACCTGTTGGACTTCTTGCTTTCACAAAATGTCCCCCTTGGTGCAATATGTTTCTCAGCATCTACAAGAGTATCTTTGAGCCAAAAAGGTAATTTTCTTGAAGTAGAGGGCTCACTAGGAGGTGGATCAATGTGATCCATCAGACATTCAACATTGGGCATCAAATCATCCAATAAAGATTCATCCTGCTTTCCTACATCATCATCATTGCCTTCCTAGGGATAGGAAGATATTAGACTTTTCTAAGGGAAAAATATTTATCGAAAGTGACATCGTGACTTATTTCCACTTCGCTTTGACCAGGCACATAGATTCTATATGCCTTCGAAGTTTCATTGTAGCCCACAAATGTTCCTTTCTTCCTAGATGCATCTAGCTTGTTTCTTTTCTCTTCTGACACATGAAAATATACGGGATAACCAAGAATTCTAAAAATGAGAAACATTAGGTTTCTTACAGGTGAAAACTTCTTTGGGTGTCTTGAAGTCCAATGCTTGATGTGGGTATTTATTTTGAGCATACACAATGGTGTTGGAATATTCTCCCCATGAGAACTTTGGTAGGCCTTGGTCATGAATCATGACACAGGTGGCTTCTATGATAGTTTGATTCTTCGTTTCGAAAACTCCATTCTTTTCAAGAGTATATATGGTAGTGGTCCCTCCTAATGCCAAATTCTCTACAATAGTCATTGAATTTATTTTACTCATATTCGGTCCCATTATTGGTCCTCAATATTTTGATCTTATCCTTGTTTGATTCTCGACCAAGGCTTTGAAAGAGCAAAACCATTTGAATACTTCATCTTTCTTCTTTAAGAAATAGATCCATGTTTTATGAGAGAAGTCATCCACAAATATTGCATAGTACAAATATCTACCCAAAGATGTCATATGCAACATACCTGATAGATCAGAATTTACTAATTGAAGAATATTGGTAGATTGAATTTGAATTGAGGGGAATGGTCCCCTTGTATGTTTTCCAGTGGCATAGTTCTGAAAAACACCTTCATGATATAAGTTGAATTTGGGCATACCTATGAACATCTTCATTACATCAGGTAAGGATTTGTAATGAAGGTGAGAAAATATTCAGTGAAATAATTATGATTGGAGAGAAGTATTGCAAGTCATTCCTCCCAATGGACTTCCTCCAACCTGATTAATACCTCCAACTCTGAATCCAAGAGTGAATGCATCTCCCAGGTTCCTTTTCCAAACATGAACCTTCCCATAAAAAATTGTCACTTTAAAACCTTTATCTTCCATCGCAAAAATAGAGACCAGGTTCTTTTTCAGATTAGGTACATACAACACTTCTTGTAAATGAAGGTTTGACCTTGATTTAAGTTAAGAGTAACAATCCCAAATCCTTTCACATGATAAGTGGCATTATCATCAAGTATAATATCCATATTAGTCTTCTTTTCAATCAAGTTTGAAAGGGCATCCTTGTACCCCGTGAAGTGCCTCGAGGCACCACTATCAATCAATTAATGATCCAATGTATCTGGAGGAGATGTGGTGGTGAGGGAAGAAATAAGATAAAATTATCTTTGCTTTTATACAACATTAACTTCTTCATAACTGGAGTTTATTGACTTCTTGGGAGGATGACCATTTCCATTTCCAGCAATGGGAGAATTCCTCTTTCCTTAATTGTTGAACCCTTTGTTCCTTTGAATACCATTGCCTTTGTGGTTGTTGTTATTGTTGTCATCATCTCTTGGAGTATTCTTCTTGTGAGGACACTCTCTAGTGAAGCGGCCAAACTTGTTGCAATTGAAGCATCTTCCTTTTCTTCCTTCTCTGAATCCCGACTTGAACCCTTGAACTTACCTTCTTGGACCAACATTGTTTTTAATTTTAGGATGAGCAGAGAAGGTGGTAGGATTGTTTCCATTTGAAGGCTTGTCTCTTTCCATCATCCTTATTTATCCTTGAGTTCATCTAACAAATAATTCATCAAATCTCAGAATCTTGTCATTGTTGAGGATGGTAGTGTTAAACACATCCCATTCTCTTGTAAGGCCTCCAAGTGCAATAACAGTGAGATCCTTGTCACCAATAAGTTCTCCAATATATAGTAGATCATTCTTGATTTCAATCATCCTCATGAAGTAGGATTGAATGGATTCTCCTCTATTCATCTTGATTTCTTTCGACTTGTTCTTGAGAAAGAGAACTTGATTTGCATTATTTAGTTTGAACATCCCAACCAACTTACCATACATCTCCTTAGATGTTTCCAAATGAGAAATATAGGCAACCAAAGGCTTGTCAATAGAATCAACAATAATTTTCATAGATTTAACCTCACCTTTCTTGTACTCGGTTTGTGCAATAATAGATGCATTTGAAGGAGGCTCCACTATTCTTCCTTTAACATAGTACATAACATCATTTTCTTCCAAAGTCAAATATAGAGACATCTTCCATGCATGATAGTCAGATTTATCCTTAAGCTTGTACTTAGATTTGAAGTAATATGTAGTCGTCATTGGGACTTGTTCCAAGTTCTTGTCCAACAACTTCCCTTAGTGATTCTTTTTCTTCACTTTTGCTTGGGCTTTGTCTTCACCTGAGCTTTGATACCATGTTAATTTTAGATAACAATGTTATGTTCTATGCTTAGCACAATTTACTTCAATGTTCCTTACTAGCCCAATGATAATTTCCAATTATTTCCATTAGCAATCACATTAACTTAATCACATTGATAGTAAATGAAGATATGACATAAAAACATATGCAAAAGACAATCCAAGACAAGGGTACACAATATTTGGCGAATGTTAGGGAAAACCCACAATGTGGAGAAAACCCTCTCATCAAATCTTCTTATTATTATTCAATAGTTCAACAGAGAGAGAGTACATACATTAGATTCACTTGCCCAATACACAGTCCAAACAACCCTGTCAAAGTCAACAGTCAATAGCAATCAACTTTAGCCCTAACCAGAAATTCAATGCTATTCAAATAAACTACAAAACTTACTCCAAGCAGCTCGATCAACAACAGTCCGATTCGGCCTTTAAGAAGGGTCAAATTCAACCCAAAAAAGTCCACAAAACTCATCCAAACCTGGCCAAACTTCAGTTAGCGTTGTAGTCAAGTAGTCCTATGGTTAATGCGTGTCAAACAACCTTAATTGCCTCAGTTTATGTGTTAGGGAATGCGACCTCAAGATATTGGAATTGTGCCTAGAAAATGCAGCTAAAAACATTCAAACTACCCTTGGTCATTGCTAGTCTACACTCTGAAATCTCGGCCTGTAGTTTCACTTCTGAAATTTCATCGTTCTATGCCACACGTAGGGGAGAGAGAGAAAATGCCCAAGTTGTACGAACCAACTAGGAGAAGAAATAGAGAAGAATGATGTGTGTGTGTGTGTTATTTCCAAATGAGGATAGAGGTCACTCCTATTTATACAATTCATTGACAGTGAGGAGACACATCCATTGGGCTTTTTGATCCTACATTTGAGTGAGGCCGACCTTGACAATTTGTGCATGAGAGAGAATAAATTCAAAATTCGAATTATTCTTGTCTGAATGAGATGATATTTATATCAAAATTGGACATCTCGAAAAGAGGAATCCAATGAAATAATCATCTCCATCATATGAGCTGTCCGAAGGTGGAATTTGGCCCCTGTTTCCAATTTTAACAACAAAGAAGCCTCTCAGAAGGGAATAAAGAATAAGAGGTGACTGCTACCCCTTAGCACACCTTTCAAACCCAAGAGGAGGCAACCCAAGCAAGGCCTCTTGTACTTTCAAAATAAGGAAGAGAACTAGGATCAAACAAGGGAAGCCTCATCCTCCGTCAATAGTCCCAATTACAACTGAGGAGTTTGTTAGCCACCGAGAGGGAGAATTGGGATGAGGGAAAGGGAATATTGATGAGGTTACCTCTCTCAAATCTAAGGTAAAGTATACTCAAACATACCAAAGGATGCCAACCACTAGGGTAGTCACAACCAAGCAGAATCTGGCCTATTACAGTAAAGAACAAAACTTCTACAGGAAAGGACAAAATTGTTGTTAGGTAAGGAGAAACTACTATAAGAAGGGATAATAGCACCTGAAGAGGAGGGAGAAGGTCCACAAGGACTCAAAGAGGCTTATCCACAACCTAATCTTGGATCCTATGACAAATTTGTTGAAGTAGGAAGAATTATACCTGAAAAATTTACGATTCCTCTCCTATTTGAATTAGAAAAGGAGAGAAGCCAAATTCACTGGTGGATGTAGATTACCAAATCAAAGAAAGTAGAGGATGTAGGAATCATAGAGGAAAAAATGAAACAAATGGGTAAGGAAATGGCTGACTTGAGGCTCAAAGAATAAATCACGAGGAAGCAACTACAATTAGAAAACCAGAGGTTAAGAGAGAAGTTACATGAAAGGGAGGCACAACTTGCCACCATGGCAAGCTTGTCCATGGAGGCCATCCAGTGCAGGAAACCATGAAAATAATATGCCATCTTCTTCAAAGGACAATGATTTCAATTTCAAATTAAGATATTGACACAATATGGCTCTCTCCCATTTCAAGATTACAGGAAGTTCACTGACTTCTGCCAAGAAAGCATTGAAGATAGGGCCAAATTGGCATAACTTTATATGCACAACATGATCCTCACAAACATGAACCTTTGGGATATGCACCACTAATGGCTTTGGCCATTTGGATTTTCCATGAAGCAACAAGGTTCGAGGAAGTAAAGAAGGTTATGGCTAAAGAAGCAAGTGAGCCCCTATACATCAGAGCAAAGTTAATAAGTCCCAATTTTGTTATAAGCAACCATAACCCTATCTCAATAGATCCAAAATTGGCCCATCACTACCTGGAAGAGCAAGAACAAGCCATCCTCCATTTTGAATATACCTTTAGGCTACTGGGGACCGAGAGTTTGCAGGCTTGTTACGTGTCATTTTGTCATATCCAATCAAATTTCGTAAAAACTGCATCGATCAACATCTAATGACACTTTTCTCTCATCCCCTGCAAAGCATAAAACATCTTCTCCCTAAAAATTCCAAGAATTCTAGGTTTAACAGCTTAAAAAATTTCTTTTGAGAAACTTGCAGTGTTGCATGTTGTACGCTGAGGAACTGTGTTGACCAATATATGTTTCATTTGGTACAAGTGCGATGGCCTATAGAATTCAATAAAAATTAAAATAATTTCGAATATTCTCTTTCCATAAGCTTCCAAGGTGGTTTTAAGCATTTACTACTGATTGAGATATCAAACTCCTATGCTTGAGGTCTTATCTCTTATGCCTAGATATTATCCTCTCATATGTGGATCTAAGTCCTTTATTGGTAAATTTCAAACTACCCGACTTACCCTATAAATTCATTGCCTCCCATGGAGTTTGAGTTGGCTTTTGGAGACTCTTAGTTATACCGTCATGCTGCTGCTTTGCAACAAAAGGATCCATTATCCACCCATGCACTTTAGTTGTGATTGAAGGCTTTCTTTGTTACAAGGGAAGGACAAATAGTTGGGAGTCGTCTACATGGTCAATATTTTTAAAGGGTTGTAATCTCTCCTACTTTCATTAATACAAAAATGGTTTATTTTTTCCTATACTTATGTCTCATTAATGAATATGTATTACAATGCCTTCTTGAGCCATTGTTTAACGATGTTAGTGTTAGAAAATTGGAAAGATAGAGATATTTTCTTATATTGATAATTACTTGTGATATTATTATGTTCTTATTAACTTATTTTTGTTCTTCCTTTATCTTATTCTCATCAAGAAATTATAAAAAACATGAATAGCATGGACACTAAATGTAGGCACTCAGCTAGGGCTAAAATCCATATATAAGGGAAAACCTAGTCAAAGAAGTTGTCCTTCAGTAGATTCAAAATAACATAGACCAAGACCTAGACCTTAGACCAAGTCAACTTTACAAGATGATTTAGTAGTCTCTTCTTATCCAACAACTTCAACCAAACAACAATCCAGACATTCGACTTCCTAGCTACAAAATTTCGACCCTAGCTTTAGAATTTTAGCCTCCCTAGCTACTGCCGAATTTTGCCCCCCTGTAATACTCCAAAACTTTGGACGTGTGGGATAGGAGAGATAAAAAATCAACTTCTCTTGCTTGATATGGTGCTCCTCCTTATTCACTAGTCCTTTCCACTTCTTTCTTAAAAATTTTCACTTTTTTAGGCCTCAGATATTGCAGATCAAACTTATGAGTGTGTGTGACAAATGAGGTTGAGTTATTTCCCCTCATCTTAGACCAATTTGTCCAATTTGAGGCTGACTTGGTGGAGGACGCCTAATTGACCTATTTTACAATAAAATAAATTTCTTCTTTGAAAAATAGAGACCAAGAAGGGACTTTTACAATATGACATGGATAAGAACACTTGACATAAACCTTAGAAGCCTTGAATGGAGGATTTGACCTAGAAACAATTGACCCAAGCATGAAACCCATGCTTTAATAAGTCAAATTCTTAAATAATAAAATTCATTTTTCTCTCTTTTGAGAAATATATTTCATTATGACTCAAATACAATTATGAGGACTGACATTAGTTACATCTTTTCAACACTCCCTCTTAACTAGGGAGGTATTCATAATTACATATATAAAGGTATATGGATGATCTCAAAATGAACTATGAAGAGTTATAACACACTCAGTGATGTGAGCTAGATACCTGACCAGGGTATTTTATCCAGGTGGGACTAAGATGGACTCAAGCTTTCAGTCAATATAGGTACCATTAGGCTTACAAGCTAACCATCAACCCATGGATCTAGGTGTGTATTGAAGGTCGGAGCTCCATGAACAATGCCACCCTACCTCTTAGGGATCTAGACATAAACACATAGGCCATCCAGATGTCCTCCAAAGCATACACCATTAGATGCTTCAACTCTGCCTATCAAACTAGATATATCCATTTGTTTAAGCATGCTTCCAGAGTGTTCATCCTTTTTATGGAGAAAATTACTTGTACAAACACAAACCGAAATCAATAATAAAATTTTAAATATACATACAATAAAATTAAAACCTTCAGGTTCCTCAATCGTTCTGATGCTACTTTCATCACCAAGTTATATACCATTTTTCGGAAGATTTCTTCTTCTTTCATTTCTTTAGCTGCACCAAATATATCTTCATGTCTTTCTCTAGCCTTTTTTTTACAACTTCATGAATATTTATCAATAGTGATTTTTATTTCTTCAAAGTATTCACTGTCATAATATTCCTTCCCTCTTAACTAGGGAGATATACCCTTTTTTCTATCCAGGTTCCCTCTTAACTTAGGGAGATGAAGCACTTGCTTCTTTGATAACACCGAAGAACCTTTTGGTGATTTTATTCCATTTTACGGTATCAAGGTTATATTTATCATCATAACTTCCTTCATCATTCTTATCAATATTATCATGTCATCTTCAATTATGAACATCTTCAACATCTTGAATATTATGTACCTGCAAAGTTTAATATCAAGTACAACCAAAAACATACAAAAGAATGAAGTTAACTATATCAAAATCATGTTACTACAATGGAATTATTTAGAGTTTATATATCAAACACCTAAACTTAGTTAAGTTCATAGTCAATAAGAGACACATCTTTTCACATACTAGACTTCAACTTCTTGCTAGGATTTTGTCATAAACCCTAGACACACAGCCTTAGATATTAGTAATTAAATCAAATAACAATCCTACTATACATCTAAGGTTTCATCGATTATCCTATTTTACATTCCAGACTCTACTAGGGTTTGTTGAAAACCCTAGATTTTATCAAAAATATATATCATAAATTAATCACATTCTAGGATATTAATCTTTACAAGGGATTAGCTACAAACCCTAGAATTCACAAACTAAAAACATGAGTAATCATATACGTATCAAGGATTTTATGCTTTAACATCTCATACCAATATTCATATGTACTAGGTAAGCCCAAGACACAAACATTAATACATCAAAGTTAGATATACAACAATTTTTCACTGGGATGGGGTTTCGATCAAACACATGAACATACATGTGAGGCTTCATTTCTTGAATCTTACTTACAAGGGTTTTTTTCAAAAACCCTAATTCATAAAACCCTACATATCTAGGATTTTAATACATAATTTAGATATTCATAGCAAACCCTAAAGGGATAGGGTTTATATCTTAAAATCCTTAATCATCAAAGAATAGGACCAACAACCCTAAGTAAACTAGGGTCTCATAACTAATATTAACCTACCCTTAGCAACAAGAGGCTAGGGTTTTACAGTGAACCCTAAGAGTTAGGGTTACACAAGAATGATCAAATAATATCATGAGGGTAGATTCAATCTAATGATTAATCGCCCTAAGAAGAATATTTTTGATTCAAAAACCTAGAAATGACAATATTAGTAATGTAAAGAAAATTTGAAAGGAATAATGGTCATACCTTTTACATGAAGAGAAGTTTATAACAAATCTTATAGTCTAAGACAAAACTTGAGTTTTTTCTAAACAAACCTTGTAGGACATCAATCCTTGAAGAACTTTCTTTTCAATAGAACTTCTTCCATCCTTAAAGTCCATCCTTTGAAGTCTCTTCAATAACCTTTGAGCATTCAATAACCTTTTCTAACCAAGGAAATATAAATAAAATATTATTAACATATAATACAAACAAATCTTAATGTGAGGAGGAAATCAAACATGAAAAGATGAAACAAGGAAAAAAATACTTATATTTTGGTAAAACGATGGAGGTTCCCTTTTAATCAAATCTCAAGGAATACCTATAACTTAACAAAATAATTCAAGAATGTTATAACAAGATATGTTAGTCCTACAAAATTTAGAAATCAAAACATAAAGGAAAACAATTTAAAACTTTAAAATAGAAGACTAAGAGGGATATAGGAGAGACAAAGGACTTAGTAGTATAAGTCCTTGACTTCTGATTATTCAATCGTGTTCTTCTTATGTGGAGCTTCTTTAGTAACATTTGCTTGATCCTATCTTTTTTCTTATTCCTTGGATTCTACGGACATTGAATTTGTAGTGACTCATCTTGTGACAATTGTAACATTTGATCTTGGATAGGTCAAATCTCTTCTTCGGTCCTTTGAACTTCTTGAAGGTTACCTTCTTCTTTTGATGAGCAAAATAGGCAGTAGAGATTTTTACTTCTTCATCTTCCTTCTTGTTGTTTACTAATGATATCCAAGCTTCTTCTTGACTGAATGCATTCCAAATTTACTCTAATGTTGGTGTATCCTTCCAACTGTCCATTCATGATGCAAAAGCACTCCAAGATTTTGGTAGTCCTAAAAGAGTAGTAATTACGAGCTATTTTTCTGGTACAACTTCATTTATTTCTTGGAGCTCATATTTGATTCTAGATATCCTTATAAAAAATGATGAAACAATATAATCATTCATTATCTTAATAGTTCTTAGTTCATTATCGAGGCTTTCTATTTTATCAATGTTCTTGAATGTGAATAATTTGGAAAGAGCCTCATACATTTATTGAGCAGAATCTATGTTGGAAATGTATGGGATTAGGTTGTACTTTACTTCATCCACTATTAGGTTCATGGTTACAATTTCTGATCCCTTAAATTTCTCTTTCTCTTCTTCATTTGTTGGCTTCTTGATTTTCCCTTGAACATGATTCAATACTTTGTGCTTTTTGAGGATAAGAATTATCCTCTTTTTCCATGCCTTGTAGTTGGAGGCTTTTTCTAGTTTGTTTTCTGTCTTTATTGAGTTTTTCATATTCCTTGTGACCTAACCTTGAAAATATTTATTCTAATCCTTGTGACCTACCCTTGAAACTCCTTATTATCCTTTTGTAGATCTTTAGGCTTCCTTTTTCTTCCTTCTTTCACCTTAGCTCTGATACCATGTTAGAAAATCAAAAAGGGAGAAAGGTTTTCTTATATTGATAATTCCTTGTGATATTATTATGTTATGTTCTTCTTAACTTATTTGTGTTCTTCCTTTATCTTCTTCTCATCAAGCAATTATCAAAAAAATGAAGATCATGGACACCAAATGTAGGCACTCAGCTAGGGATAAAACCCTTATATAGGGGAAATCCCAGCCAAAGAACTCTTCCTTCAGTAGATTCAAAATGCTATAGACCAAGAACTTAGACCAACATACCTTCCTCCTCCACCAAGTAAACCTTCCAATATGATTTAGTAGTATTTTCTTATTTAGTAGCTTCAATCCAACAACAATCCAAAAATTCGACTTCCTAGCTACAAAATTTTGACCCAAACTTCAAAATTTCAGCCTCTTAGCTACTACAAAATTTCAGCTACCTATAATACTCTAGAACTTCGCACATGTGAGATAGGAGAGAGAAAAATTTGACTTCTCTTGCTTGATAAGATCCTCCTTCTTCTTCACTAGTCCTTCCTCTTGTTCCTTAGAAATTCACACTTTGTTTTGGCCCTAGAAGATGCAGATCGTATTGTCCAGTTTGAGGCTGACTTGGTGGAGGAGACCTAATTATCCTATTTTACAATAAAACAAATTTATTTTTTGAGAAATAGAGAGAAAGAAGGGTCTTTTACAATATGACATGGACAATGACACCTGACATAAACCTTAGAAGCATTGAATGTAGGATTTGAAAACAATTGACCTAAGAATGAAACCCATGCTTTAATAAGTCAATTTCTTAAATAATAAAATTTCTTTTCCTTTCTTTTGAAAAATATATTTCATTATGACTCAAATACAATTATGAATATTGACACTAGTTACATTTTTTCAATAGTTAGTACATGCTATTTGGATGTTGCAGTGCTCTTCCTTGTCTTAGTTGTTTTGCAAGTCCTATTTATAGCATTTGGAATTGGAGTTAAAGTTTGCAAGCAAGGAGAAGAGGAATCATTGGACTCCAGGTAGGCTTTTCCTCAAAGTTATAATTTATCTGAGGAAAGCACATGTCTTTTTGTTCATGTTATTTCTAGATTGAGCCACTAGATCTAGGGAGTTCACTTCTATTAGCAGAAGAGAATTATCTATCAAACAACTTGGTGACCATACCGGGGAAGAAATGTTCCTTTACTGGTTTCCTTTGCCAAATCTATTTGGACCTTTGAGAATGACTCAATTTGAGTTGTTCTGACAATAATTGTTCTTAGGGAAGAATAATTCTCAGCTTGGTAGGGGTTTTGTTTTGTCTTTTGAAAAAAAGTAGCCCCAACACACTTTTTGTTCTGAGACAGAGCAACCCAATGTACTAGTAGCTATTTGTGAGTGTGATGAATCACACCAGTTGTTATGTATAACCTATGATGGTCCCTGTAGAATGAAAAAATTACATTTTTATGCCTTGCTATGAGTTCTGATTTGATCCAGTGTTTTTTCCCGAGTCTTTGATCTTGTCATTATCTCTGTAAAGCCATCATTGTGTTTACTCCTTTACATTGAACTCCTCATTTTAATTCACCTTTGAACTTTCCTTGACAAACTCCTTCAAGAATTTTAACCATGACTGAGTTAATACTAATCTCTCAACCCATGTATGCTATCATGAGTGAATCAACCGAAGTTGCAAACAACTTCTATGTTTGTTACTTCGCTAGAAACCCACTTGTATGGTGGTCCATTAGTGTCACTAGGCTACAAGTCATTATCTGGAAGATTTTCTAGTGCGTTGACTAGTCCATAGACTTCTCCTTTATCATCTTCATCTGGAATACCATCTGGTCCCTCCTTAACGAGAAACTCACAATATAACCAACCTATTGTTCCCATAACTCCTTTGGAGCAACCATTAGGGGGAATTTTGAGGTCTAAAATGAGCCTCCTAATGAAATTGTAAAATAATAGTGGAAATAATAAAACAATATTAGATTACATCATTAAATTTTAGAGGGTAAAATGAAAAAATATTTTTTCAACTCGTAATTTCAACTTATCTCCCTATGGGTTCTCTTGAATTTTGAGCAACAACACAAGTTGATGAAAAATTTTATTCCTCATCCAAGGACCAGGGTCCAACAAAAGTATGTAACATGGGTATGCCTTGGATGAGGAATTAAATTTTGCATCCAACGAGTACTCTCACTCAAAATTTGAGTAAAACCCTAGGGAGATAAGTTGAAAATATGAGTTGAAAAAGTAGTTTTATTATTTCATTATATTTTTACTTTTTTACTCCAAAAATGGTGAATCATCCCCCATGGCTAATATCATCATCTTAAATCCTATTGATTCTTATAAAGTTTATTTTGGTTGTACATTTTTCTTAGGAGGTCCATTTTAGATCTCAAAATTCCCCTACTGAATATGGTGCGTCTCACAGTGGATTGGAACACCTACATCAACTTACTCCATCCTATACTGGGTACCCTCCTCTCGGGGGGAAATTCCCTCTAGCTAGGAGGAAACCTGTTGCTATGATGTTTCCATCTGCTGATCAAATAATACAAATTGTTGCTCCAGCCCATTTGAGTTCTCTACCTATGGGTGCTTTGTTTCTAGGAATAATTGTTGCTCCTTGGAATCATACATTGCTTGTTCAACCTGGTTTGGCCTTAACTCAAACCCCAGCTTGTCAACCTGCTCTAGAGATGCTCCAGGTTCGTAATTTTCAAGCTATCCAATCGATACCTCAATTTTTCAAAGTTACCTTTCAACCAAGTCAACTTGTTTAGGCTATATCATAAATAAAAACTATCCCATCTACCTAGCCCCTCTAGGGTGCATTACAAACTCCACCTGTTGGTCAGTCCATGCCTGAAATGCAAATAAACCAACCTTTGCATAACATGCCGTAGGTACCAATTAGTCAACCCAATATTAGAATGATGTAAATTCCATTAGGGAATCTATTCCAAGGCATTCCACAAATGCTTATGGGTTAAACTACTATACTACAAATGCCTTACCAAGGCCAATAAATTCAAAATCATCCCTTCCAACCTTACCAAGGACTTCATGGAACTGGACAACTTGGTTATGGTTATCCTGGTTATCAATATCCTCCTTATCTTGGAATGAAAATACCAATTTTTCAACCTATTCCATCATATCTAGGATATCCTCCATTACCGGTAACCTTTATCCACAAGGCCAATGTTCACTAACAAACTTTAACAAACAATTGCAATTCATTGCAACACTTGAGTTAGCATATGTATCCTAGATAATGAATGATCCAATTCAACATTCTCCTTAGTGGCCGACTATTCCTACAAAATTTCCAAGTGAAATTCTGAAATTTAACGGAAACCTTAGAGAAGATCTGTCAAATCACATCATGATTTATAATTTATGGGTTTTCATTGAACTCTGTAAATGATGACTTCATTCGTTTATGACTTTTCCAGAGAACTCTTACTTGTTCGACAACTAAGTGGTATGTTGAGTTAACCAAAGCTTCAATTAACAACTTTTGTCTATTGGAAACCATGTTTCTAACCCATTTCAAATTACCCACCTATTATGAAATTGGAACTGAGCTTTTGACCTCCTTGAAGCACTCCGAATCTACTCATATATCTGATCATATACATGAGTGGAGGCATCGATGTCGTTTGGTAAAAACTTATATTCCTAATCAATTGTTGGAATAATGGTTTGTCAAGTCCCTACTATCCACTATAACTGAAGACGTTGCCAAAGGAAGAGATTTTACTGAAGAGAAAGTCATTTCTCGTGCTCAATATATGGATTTGATTTATACCCATTCTGACACGCTCTATGAAAATATATCCTATTCTCCCCGACCTCAATGTACTATTCCACCTGCTTCCTTGAAGGAATCACATGTCGTTGATGGTGTGATTGGTCCCATTGGTCAACAGTTAGTGAGAAAAAATCATCTAATCAAACCAATTCAAATTCTTCTCCAACTGTGACCAATCAAAGTCCCTCTAATCCTACTCTTGTGAGTACTTCCAAAGTTAACGCCGCTCAATATAGAATAAAAAATTTGAAAATTGTTGGGAGAAAAATCACTTAAAATCAAATATATGAAACCCTTGTTGCAAACATCACACTCACCCTCACTGGTGAGTGTGTTGGGTCACCTTCATTGGTATTAATTTTTCTAATCCATCACACCTCTCAATATAGGAGTGTTGTGATGGGTTGAGGGAAACTTTTTCGACCTCAAAATTCAAATTTCCCCAAAAAATGCATGAAACAAGAAATGGAAACTGTGAAATTGACGAGAAAGGATAGATCTCCTACCTGGAACTAACAATACTTGAAATGGTCCACTGTATTGGCTGTAGTCAACATGTAAAGATTGAAGGTAAAAAAATTCTTAGAGCTCATTCAAATGGGTAAAATGAAAATGGTAAGAAATGGAATTAATTTTCTCACTTTTATGGTCAAAATAACTCATTATTTTAATATTTTTAAATGTTTTTAACCTAATTTTACCATATATAATGTTTTTTTACTGTTGTTTTGGTGCTCTAAGCAAGTTAAATGATAATTGAAGGATGTAATGAAAATTATGAGTGGAATATGGGTCATTTTGTTGAATGAGTATATTTTTATTGATTTTTCAGGCTCATTAAAGCTACGAAAAAGGAATCCCCTGGAGCCCTCTTTTAGCTCTTTTCAGACTTCCAAAACACGAAAAGATCACTGAGCACTTATCTTTTCGAACTCCTTAAAGTAAATGAAAAAACATTTACCCAGTATAAGTTTAACCATTTTCTAACCTAGATAGATTATTTATGAAAAAATAATACTTTAGCTGCACATGGCTGTAAGGTTATCCTCATTATTTTACACCTTTTTGGTCCCAAGGTAAAAATTTATGAAAAGGAACATCTTGGAGTTTTTTTTTCGCCTCTTTTTTAGGCTCTTTAAACTTGAAAAAGAGGTCAAGTTACACCTCCAATGGTCTCGTAAAACTGTTAAACAACATTGGACTCATCAAGCATGACAGACTGAAGCACTCCTTATGGTTCGTTAAAAATAATTAGAAGGATTCATCCAAAGGATGACCTTATAGATGAAGCATATGTTATCCTTCTCAAGATTTTAAAACATAAAGAGGTACTAGCTAGAAATGGTTGGGAAATTTGGAAAATAAGGCATAGTACATATTAATGGAATTGGGCCGCTCTTGATGTGACACTCTTTCACCTCATCTCCGTGACTGCATTGGGTTGGGGAATCCGCTTGCCTCACTGTTAATTACACCTTAATGAAAGCCTTCATGATGGATCTTTCAGTCAATGCTGCCAACTCCATATCAGTGTCGTCGATATGTTCAAGAGAAATTGTACCCTCAGTTAGCTTCTCCTACAATATCCTTAAGCCTTACTTCACAGTTTCTGATCCTGAACCAACTCTGCATCATTATATTCTATCTCAAATCTTGGTACTCGTTTTGTGTCATTGATGAGGCATACATCAAGGCCATCCTACGATGGGTCACTTGCTGTCGAAATCAACATATTTTCCAGGAAGTCAAATTAACAACTCTTTTAGTGCCTTGAAGCTTTCATACCTCAATGACAAGTTTCCTTGCTTTTAGTGATAGGTTCTCATCATTGGCTTTTGAACAAAAGACAATGTGTTGTGTTTAACTTCAACTCATTTATTTGCACTACATAGATTGTAATATGGTACCTTGACAAACTATATCATTATCGATGGTTCCTCTTGCATCTATTAACGACTTATATCATTGGCCGATACTCAGATGGTGTCTACCATGTTAGAATCCAAATCATTTATTCACATGGTTAGACTCATACTATCGAGTGACGAGGTAGAAGACACCAGATCTGGTTTCATCCATCCGAGCTATGATTTCAGGATTCATATGAGATTGTAAAGTATGATTGCTATGATAAATTAGAAAGTCATCCAAGCATGGGTAAACCATTTATCATCATTGGACATGAATTTAATTATTTTATACGTAAAGTGAGTTATATGTCGAGTATGGTTATGCCAAACTTTACAATGATACAAAGATGATTATGTATTTTAATAGATGATGATCTCAACAAATATATTCTTAATCAAAACTTGTCACAAGGTAAAGCACTTTAGTCCTCAACCACTACTTCTGACTTTTTACTTTAGGGGGCAATATATTATAGGTCATTTTGTCACGTCCAATAAAATGGCCTAGAAACCGAATCAATCAACATCCAATGACACTTTGCACCGATCTCTTGCAAATCCTAGAACATCTTCTCTCAAAAAAGTCCAAGAATTCTAGGTTTAATAGCTTAAAAAACTCATTTTCTGACCCATTCCAGTTCCCCTTTGATAAACCTACACTGTTTCCTGTTGTACACTGAGCAATTGTGATGACCAATGCATGTTTCCTTTGATGCAAGTGTGATGACCTCTAGAATTTGGTAAAAATTTAAAATAATTTCAAATCTTCTCTTTCTAGAAGCTTCCAATGTGGTTTTAACAATTTACTACTTTTGAGATCTTGAACTCTTATGCTTGGGGTCTTATCTCTTATCTTTAGATATTATCCTCCCTCATATGTCGATCTAAGTCCTAGGTTGGTAAGTCCCAAACTACCCCATTTACCCTGTAAATTCACTACATCCCATGGAATCTGGGTTGGATTTTGGAGACTCTTAGTTTTCCGCTCATGCTGCTGCTTTGTTCCTAAGGATCCATTATCCATCCATGCACTTGAGTTGTGATTGAAGTCTTTCTTTGTGACAAGGGAAGGACAAATAGTTGGGAGACATCTACATGGTTAACATTTGTAAAGGGTTGTATTATCCCCTACTTTCATTAATACAAAAATGCTTTGTTCTCCTATACTCGCGTCTCATTAATGCATATGTATTACAATTCCTTCTTAACTCATTGTTTAGAGGTGTTAGTACATGCTATTTGGATGTTGCGATCTTATTTGTTTTAGTTGTTTTTCAGGTCCTATTTATAACATTTTGAATTGGAGCTAAAGTTCACAAGCAAGGAGAAGAGGAGAGCTTGCACTGGACTCTAGGTAGGATTTTCCTCCATGTTCTAATTTCTCTAAGTAAAGAACAAGTCTTTTGTTCATGTTGTTTCTAGATCAGCCACTAGATCTAGGGAGTTCACTTTTATCCTTAGAAGAGAATTATCTGTCAAACAAGGGTTTCCAAAGGAGATGGTATGCTCTTACCCATAGTCTAAAAATTAGGGAATATCACTCCCCTAGAAGGTTAAAGAATGTACTAGAGAGAACCAAATTCTACAAAAGAATTATTCAAAGGTTGAAGATCAATTAGATAGGGCTAAAGCTTAGTCCTCCCTTTCTATTGGGCCTACAAGAGAGAAGAGATCAAGCAAAGGAACAAAGGGAGTGGGAAGCGATAGAGGCAAGTGAAAAATTGTACCCACAAGAAGGCACACCATCTTAGGTGCCTTGGGATGTCAGAGAGGCTACCAGGGCCATGCATGAGCTACAAAATAGTGAGTAAGTTCCTCAAAGGGTGAGCAACACCTTCACCAAGGGGTGATGATGGGCCTCATCAATAGGTATATTACAAGGCCCATTTTTTTATCCTCCAACTTATAATTTATTCTTTTCTCACACTAATTAACATATTTTTGGCTATAATATTATTAATATGAAGACTAAAATATGTTTGTCATACTTCGTGGCCTAATATGGTTAATGTGTAGGAAAAGAGCATTTTTTAGTGCATTTACTATGGAGAGGTACATTGGAGGCATCTAGAGGATATGGAGGAGGCTTGTCCACTGTATTTACTCTTCTTTAACTTGAGTTGATCCCTAAAATCACTCATCAAAAACTCTATGTCCATTGGAAACCATTGAACTCAAGTAATTGCGATGATCTAAGGGAGCTAGATCCACTTTTCTTGAGATTTTGGAGGGAATCCATCCTCTTTCCAAGGATGCTTCCACTCAGTCATATTTGTATAAATAAGCAAGCCCAAGGACTCAATAGGATTTTAATTTTTGGAGAAAGGGAGATCTACTAAGAGCCAAGAGCTCGAGACACTCTTTTTTCCATTGCATGATGTATTTAAACTTCATTTTATGTTAATTGAAAGGTTATTGTTGTCTCACATCTGAGTTTGTTTTAGAGGATTGAGTCCCCTTGGGTTAGGGCCCAACCCAGAGGCTCTAGTATATTTTATTTATGCATTATTTGTTTTAGTACTAACATTTCATTCTTTCTTACTATACGTTTAATTGCAAAAAAATTGTTGTTGCAGGCTTATTTACCACCTCTCTTGTGGGAAGTGTGGTTGAAAAGTATAAAAAGACAAGCCAAAAATATGTGGTTATTTTCCTTTGTAGATTGCTAGGCTTTAGGTCATTTCTCTCCTACATACTCTGTTTCTATATGTCTAGGACTTAAAATCACATTCTTCTTCGAGCTTTAATGTATGTAGATCAGATGCATGTTGCAAGATGGATTGACTCTTAATGAAATAAAATTCAACTCATCCTGACAGAGGGAGAGTGATAGAGAGCTTAGAAAAGGCTTGAAATTGAACAAGAGGCAATGTCTAGGCATTCTTTTCAAATTTCTATAAGGCATTACAATGACTCCAGACTAGGGAGTATTAATAATATAAATGAAATACTTGCATATTGACCATGGTTGTGTAATATATCCAACATGTGGGTTAAAGGAGTTGGGTCTTTAGTCAACTAGAGTAAAGGGAACTAGAATGGGGTAATCAAAGAACCTTGCCAAAATTTTGACATACATGTGCGCAAAATAATTCTAACTCTATTAGTATATGAGAAATATTGTTGCTACTTTCTAATAAAACCATAAGTTTGATTACATCTATAATACGTTGTAGGTTACTTCTCTATCTAAAATAACCAAAGGGAAATTAAAGGGATTATAAAACCTAAAAAGGATGTAGGGATTCATGTTATCTCTTTGTGTCATTTGCAAGGTAGAGAAATGAATACATATATAAGTCACAATCATTAGCAAAGTCCCAAGGAATGAGAAACCAAATATTTAAAGTGACTTGTGGAGTTGAAGATTTATAATAATGAATTTATACCCAAAAAAGAGTATGAATAATAAAACCATGGGAGGGTCATTATACTTGATGGGCGGAAGAAGATGTCACAACTCTTGGCTAAGTTCATAGGCCATAGATGTAAATTTAAAGCCTGAATACTTCGCTACTTAAAATGTCATTGAAAGGGATTAGTTTTTAAGAGACTCTACATCACTAGTGTGCCAATATTAAAAATCAAAATGAAGCCTACATATAAAATAAATCAGAAATGTCTAGAGGGAATTTATCTGAAGAAAATGGAAATAAAAAACATGATTTTCCTTGTAAAACACTTGTATGTAAGGGAATAGACAAAGTTCTGAAATGTCCTTTAATCACACTTGTTTCTATGAGGTCAAAGTTAGGTTTTCAGTAAAACCTTAAGACTGGTAGAGAACTCTGCTACTGGAATAGAGTAAAGGGGAACCCTTGGTTGTCAAGGAAGAAACCTCAACATTCAAACCTATATAACATCTGCTTTGTCTCTTAATAAGATTAAGCATGTATTACTGAATTCGGTATGCACCGTAGTGTGACAAATTCGTGTAACTAAGTCCATGATTCCTATCATAAACCATCAAATTAGTAATTAGAAAATTAAAACAAGGAATTATCAAGTGCAACAAAAACAAAAGAAGAGGATTGATAGTGAATTAACTACTTACCCTATATACTTGAAAGCCTTGCTCGAATATTCTAGGTATAAAATCTAGTGAGAGAATACCTTGGCTACCTGGAATGATTCAACAACCAACAAAGGAGAGTACCCTAAAAATAATCTGAGAAATTAAATTGGGGGTCAAAGGATTCCCCCTTGCAATAGAGGTCTTGGTAATTATAGAGGGGAGAGCTAATGGAAAAACAAATGAGAGGAATGAAGGTGGAATAAGGGTAGTATACCCTATTCCAACAAACCCTACTGACTTAAGCCATCATATCTCTTAGAACAATCTCTACCATGCAAGCTGAAAACCATGTGATGGCCATGTGACAATGATGAGGTGGAGCTACACCATGGGACCACATGGTAAGGTCATGGGACTAGATAAATGCATCAACCTTGAGACCCTTCACCCAGGTGAGGGGGTTGTAATATGTTATATTACATCAAATTTTTAATAAAATAAGTTTGAACTATTATGTACTATGAACTAGGTTCAAATCATAGAAAAACACACCATAGTATAAGTTCAACTCCTAATATGTGTGATATTTTATACCAAGAAAACCATGGACCAAAGGCTAAAGGAAGGTGTTCCATTTTAATCAAGGGGATATTGAAGTTATTAGTGATTGTGTTAAAGGCCAAGGTTCATGGGTGAGCTGTTTCCCTAGAACCATGATCTTTAAGTGATTATGCTGTGACATATGAACCAAGTACAGTGAGTAAATTATAATAAAAAGATGCAATTGGCATATGGGATTAAAGGTGTAGTGGGACTATAATAAGGACCCCATTATTTCCGTAGAAACGATTACCCTAGCATTGGTTTTTCCAAGATAAGAAAAGTGAAATTCTAAGATATCTTGGGGAAATATGGAGCTGAGTACTAGGGCTTCGTCTCTTTGTAGGTTTGGGCAATTAGTTACTACTGAGAAGGAGATAGTCTCTTGCATTGAAGGAGAGTTGTGGATCGATGTTGTGGGGCTCGCATTCATCCATGGCACTAGACGAGAGCATAGTTGTGTCTTTCCCATGGTGATCATTTCACCCACCCACAAAGGCGCGATGTTGGAACATGAGGAAAAGAAAGCTTTTGGACTTATGGATGATGCTTCTGCTTGATTAGATTTCTCTAACAAAATCTTTCTTTGCAAGGTCATATCATAGCCCATGATGAACTAGACATATGTGTGTATGCATGTTCTACTAGCACCAATTAATATTGCTCGTGATTGAATAAGTGAGATCTATGTGGAGGGGTCATACTCGTTTCTCTCAGAGTCTTATGTTATGTAGCTAGTGTAGGGAAGGGGGATCAAGGGGTATTGTGGGGTTTTACATTGTCTTATATTTTGATTTCATGAGAATTTTTCTACGAGAAACAAATGTAGGATGAAAGCCTTATTGAGAGTCCAAAGGAAAATGGCATTGTCATATGTGAAGGGTAGTTGAGGACACATATGGGTATATCACAACATATCTCTAGTAGAGACATGGTATTTACATATGGTTCATATCAGGGTGCTACCACCAATCATGAGATCAAATTTTTTTTCAAGGTTATATCACTTGATCTTCCCTAGATCAGAAGATCTCATAATACAAAATTTTGGATATGGAGGAGGTTTTACATATTTTTGTTAAAACTCTAAGCACAAAATCAACCATTTTCAGGGTTTAGATTTCAAATCTTATGGAAAAATTAAGGTGGTCCATACAAAAAACCTTGGTTATACCATTGTTTTCACAAAGTATGATTTTTGAGGGGAAACTGCTACAAGATTCCATTCATATGAAAGTATATGTCATCAAAAGGAACTCCACCATAATATTAAATCTGAGGATGAGGGGTGGATCCTTAGGTATATGAAACCCTAATGGAGCAACCTCATTCAAGGATGCAGTGAAAGTGATGGATGTCAAACCCATAGAGGTAAAATTTCTCTTTGATGATCTATAATCTATAGCATTAGTATGAAAATTTAATGGCTTCTGGCCTATAATTGAATATTTACTCCAGTGGGTATATTTTTCTTAGACCCTCAACTGTGAACTTTATTTATGTTCCAAATGGTTTTTCATAGTTCAATTTGACAAATAGAAAGATAGGGAGGAAGTCATAAATGATGGACATGGTTTTGGGGTAGAGATGGGATTTTTGTTCCCCCATGGTTCCCAGAATTTAATGCTACAAGAATGGTAGTCACTACAATGCCAGTTTGGGTGAGATTACCAAATATCCCTCTCCCTTTTTGGCATCATCAACTCTTGGAAGATATTGAGAACACTCTTGGGAAATTAAAAAAAAATGACACTAACATAACAAAATATGTCTCTTTACATTTTCCAAAATTTGTTTGGAGATATACCTTAGTAAAGGTCTACCTGATCGTATCCACCTAAAACATGAAAAATTTCACTAGAGTAAGGTTTTAGATCATGAGAATACAAAATATAGATGTTAAATTATATTAAATAGGACACCTATAGAACACACTCCCATAGACAAACAAAATGCCAAAAAAGAAAAAGAGGCAGCCACGTAGGCCAAAAGGATGATAGGTATCTTATAACTCTGAGGAAGAAGAAGAAGATGTTAATTTTCAGATTGTTCTATGTTGTATTTAGCCCAATCCTAAACTTCAATTAGCAATATTTCTAATTACAATTAGTCTTTCCATTCATCAATAGTAATTGAAGATAGAAAAATATATGCAATGAAAAAGAAGACAATGGCACATCAACAAGAGACACCAAATTTGGTCAAAGACCAGGGAAAAACCCCACAAGGGAGAAAACCCTTTCAAATTCTTCTTCTATTATGTCGTCATAAAAAGTTCAGCAAAGAGTACAATGAGCCCAATAGAATATGATTAGTAATACAACCCAACAACTTCAAAAACTAGTTTACAGTGGTAGAATATATCAGAGATAACTTGATTCAGACTTTAGAAAACTTCAGAAAACTTTAGACAATGGTAAACTGTAGTAAAACCCCTAGACGCTCCCTTCAAGTTAGCATGCAAGCGACTATAACTTCTTGGACCCTGTCCTTCCCATAGCATGCCTGCATCCAGGGATGAAATTTCCTATTGCTGTGATAGCATCCAGAACATAAACCCTAATCTTGTGCAAGCTTTAGATCTGGGAATTCAGACCTCCTTACGACCGTTCCCTTCACCAATTTACCAAACCAAATCATATAGAAGAGAAGAAGATGCATGATGTTGTGATGGTGAAATAAGCTTCTTTGTCACTTATATTTATAGGTTTTTAGGGGTGTCCAACAATGTCCATTTGATGTTGAGGGTGACCTGTCCAAGTGTGCATGAGAGTGAAGCTAATCTGATCCAATATCCATGAGTGGGTGCACAAAATCAAAAACCAACTTCTTCTTGTTGGAATGAGGTGATATTTAGGTTGATTTTGGTCCTATTAGAAAGAGGAACTCAATGCCATCATCATCTCCATAAAATGAGTAGTTCAAAGTAGAATTTGAATGTAGTTGCATATTTTTAACAAAATATGCCATGGAAAATACTTCAAATATGGATGATTAGGAACAACATGGTAGACAATAAGACGAAGGAGTCGCGGACTAGACAGAAATCATGACTCATATCTAGAACAACACAAAGTCAGCAGAAAATAAAGCACCAGAGAAAAGGAAAGAGGAAAGACTTGTTGAAGAGGGATTGAGTGGTGTAAAGAGAACCCATGTATCTGTGAGTTTCGATCCAGAGAAAGAAGTCCCTTTATAGGAAGCTGAAAATCAATTAAAAATAGTAACAATTGATCACAATCATGGGGTTTGGAAAAAAATTAAGACGAATAAAGGAAAAAGAAGGAAGTTAAATGATTATTATCACACTAAGCCACCAAAAAAATTATGTTTTTTATTTTTATTTTTATTTTTACTTTTATTTTTTCATTTACTGTGCATCAGTCAAAAGGTTGATATGACTTTATGAGTAATGGGATCTGCAGAATGTAATTTTTTTCCTTGTTTACATGTTGAATAAAATGATGATTTTTTCTTCAGAAAAGAAGAAGAAGAAAAGATTACCCTAAGAGTTTTAAGGGTCATTATAAATAACACGTAACATATTGGTGTTTGAAAAAGGATGTGTATGTTATAAAGTAATGAATAAATCTACATACAAAGAGAAATAATACCTTTGAAGAGGAAACTCATTCAATAGTGAAAGTAAATGCTATTGTTACTGGTGGAAATTGTCTATAAATACCATCTACTACAGGTAAAATGAATTTTATTTTAATATGATTTTTGGGGTATCTTCATGTGGTATTAGTGTTATAGGTTCAACATTGAGGCCTTTGGACCAGAGTAGAGTTGGAATTTAACTAAGTTAATATTCTTTTATCATAGAACTAAGAAGAAAAGAAGACAATAATGGTAGAAGCATCTCTTAGATCTCCTGGTGAAGGAGAGCAGATCTGGGTGTAGTTAGGAGATGAAGAAACACCTCCTACAACACAACTATAATAGGGAAAGAAATGAGCATTTTCTAAAATCAAGTACTGAGCAAGAGAGGCTCATTAAATATTTGAATGGGAAATCAAATTAAAAACCTATAGAACTAGAGGTAGGATGGGATAATGAAGAGTACTCCAAGTGGTAAAATGCAGATAGTGGTGCTCAAAAAGAAGATGAAAAACTTGAGAATGAGGAGGAAATAGAAAGAACACTTGCGGAAACACCAAAACAAGGAAAGAAACAAAAAACAAAACTTTAAGGGGAATTCAAAAAGATCAGTCCTCCAACTTTCAATGGTGAAAATGAAGAAGCAACAATGACATGGCTACTGAATATGACTAAATAATTCCAAGCATATGAGTTCTCTAGCAACTTGAAATCTAGACTAACCATTTATCAATAGCAAGGAAACACCTCATTGTGGTGGGAACAAGAGAGAATAGTGCATAGAATATAGGAAAAGACATTGATATGGGAATATTTCTAAAAATATTTCAAGGTAAAGTATCTAACAAAGATATACTATGACAAAAAAGGAAAGGAATTCAACAATCTAAGGATGGGCCAAATGAGAATGGATGAATTTGTTGCCAAATTTACAAATACGTTGAGATATGTCCCTTATATTCATGATGAAAAGGATAAAGTGAAAACCTTTCTTAATAGTTTACCTCTTCCATACAAAGAAATAATTGAGTATGATAACCCAAAAACTATGGACAATATTGTCCAAAAATCTAGAATTTTCTATTAATATTCCAAGAAAAAAAGTGAAAAAAAAGCGATGGACAAATAATGGAAAGGATAGGTTTGGGGAAAGAAATAATCAATCTTTTGTTCTTTCTTTTAAAAATTATGGGAAAAATCATCAAACTATAAAGTCTTATAAAAACAATAAGCCACAACCTACTTAATCTCAGATAAGGTAAAAAAAAATTGATTTGAACAACAAGGGAAATAATGGAAAAGAGAGGGAACCATTAACGTACTAGGGCTATGTAGAGTCTCACTTTCTCATAAACTACCAGTATAATAAAAGATCATTCCAAGCTTTGTAGGAACTGCAAGAAGCCTCTACAGTGAACGACGTAGCCAACAACATACCATGAATCAATGCAACAATAGAATACCACTAAAAATAACACCAATCTACAATGGTTGAGACTAAAGGTATGATTCTAGACTAGCTTGTGTCCATCTTAGTAGACCTAGTGGCCAAATTGAGTTATATCAATCCACAAGTTGTGGACATATGTAAGTTAAGTACATAAAAGTTTAAGAACTCTTTGTTGATTCAATTGGCCAATGGTACGAAAAGAAAATTTACCAACTGGGCTAAAAATTGTGCTATAAATTTAAATGGATGTCAAATAGAATTGCATCTAAATGTGTTTCCCTTAGGATTTAATGATTTTCTGGTAGGAATTTACTCATTGGAGAAACATCAATCCATAATTAATTTCCAAGATAATAGAATTGCATGTACCACACAAGCATGAGAGATATGTATTGTAAAAGGAATACCAAAACCAATATCTAGTAGACAAATATCATCTTTAAAGCTTAAAGATGTGTCCCTAAGGGCTGCAAAATGTTTGTTGTATAATTAGAAGTTTTTTCATAGAAAATAGAAACTAGAAACACATATGATGTACTAGTGATTAAAGAGTTTAAATATGTATTACCAGATAAAATTTAAGGACTACCCCCTAAAAGAGATCTAGATTTCACAATTGAATTAGTGCCTGAAGCCACTTCAATGTCTAAAGCACCCTACAAAATGAGTGTACTTGAACTAATGGAGCTATAACTTCAATTGCAAGAATTGTGGGACAAAGGGTACATTAAACCAAGTGCTTCCCCTTAGGGAGCACACATGTTGTTTTTAAAAATTAAATCCTGGAATCGTGTCATTGTTGAGGATGGTAGTGTTAAACCCATCCAATTCTCTTGTAAGGCCTCCAAGTGCAATAAGAGTGAACTCCTTGTCACCAATAACTTCTCCAATATATAGGGGATGATTCTTGATTTTAGTAATCCTCATGAAGTAGGATTGAATGAATTCTCCTCTATCCATCTTGATGTCTTTCAACTTGTTCTTGAGAAAGAGAACTTGATTTGCATTACTTACTTTGAACATCCCAACCAACTTGTCATACATCTCTTTGGATATTTCCAAATCAGAAATATAGGCAACCAAAGGCTTCTGAATAGAATCAACAATAATTTTTGTAGATTTAACCTCACATTTCTTGTACTTGGTTTGTGAAAAAATGGATGCCTTTGAAGGAGGCTCCACTGCTCTTCCTTTAACATAGTCCATAACATCATTTTCTTCCATACTCAAATCTAGAGACATCTTCCATGCATGAAATTTGGATTTGTCCTTAAACTTGTACTCAAATTTGAAGTAAGACGTAGCCATCATTGGGACTTGTTCCAAGTTCTTGTCCAACAACTTCCCTTAGTGAATTTTTTTACTCACTCTTGCTACGGCTTTGTCTTCACCTGAGCTCTGATACCATGTTAATTTTAGATAACATGTTCTATGATTAGCACAATTTACTTCAATATTCGTTATTAGCCCAATGGCAATTTCCAATTATTTCATTAGCAATCACATTAACTTAATCACATTGATAGTAAATGCAGATATAACATAAAAACATGTGCAAAAGACAATCCAAGACAAGAGGACACAAGATTTGATGAATGCCAGGGACAAACCCTAATGTGGGGAAAACCCTCTGATCAAATCTTCTTATTATTATTCAATAGTTTAGCAGAGAGAGAGTACATAGATCAAATTCACTTGCCTAATACACAGTCAAAACAACCCTGTCAAAGTTAACAATCAATAGCAGTAAACTTCAACCCTAACTAGAAAGTCAACACTATTCAAATCAACTACAAAACTTCCTCCAAGTAGCTTAGTCAACAATAGTCCAGTTCTTCCTTCAAGAAGGGTCAAAGTCAACCTAAAAAAGTCCACAAAAACTCATCCAACCCTAGTCAAACTTTAGTCAACGCTGCAGTCAAATAGTCCTGTGGTCAATGTAGGTCAAACAAACTTAATTGCCTTCATTTTTGTGCTAGAGAATGCTGCCTCAAGAGATTGGAATAATTCCTAGAAAAATGCAGTCAAGCACAATCAAATGACCCTTGGTCAACGTTGGTCTGTACTCTGAAATTTCGGCTTGTAATTTCACTTTTGAAATTTCATGCTTCTATGCCACACATGGGAGAGAGAGAGAAACTACCCAAGCTTTACGAACCAATCAAGAGAAGAGAGAGAATAATGATGTGTGTGTGTGTGTGATTTCCAAATGAGGATAGAGGTCACTCCTATTTATACAATTCATTGAGGGTGAGGAGACACATCCATTGGGCTTCTTGAGCCTACATTTGAGTGAGGCCGACCTTGAAAATTTGTGCATGAGAGAGAATAATTCAAAATTACACTGTCTAAATGAGATGATCTTTATATCAAACTTGGACATCTCGAAAAGAGGAATCCAATGAAATAATCATCTCCATCATATGAGTTGTGCTAAGGTGGAATTTGGCGCTAGTTTCCAATTTTAACAACAAAGAAGCCTCTCAGAAGGGAATATAAAATAAGAGGTGGCTGTTACCCCAGAAACCCATAACACACCTATCAAACCCAAGAGGAGCTAGCACAAGCAAGGCCCATTGTACTTTCAAAATAAGGAAGAGCACTAGGATCAAACAAGGGAAGCCTCATCCTCTGTCAATAGTCCCAATCACAATTGAGGAATTTGTCAGCCACCGAGAGAGAGAATTGGAACAAGGGAAAGGGAAGAATGATGAGGTTACCTCCCTCAAATATAAGGTAAATTGGCCTTAGATATACCAAAGGATGCCAACCACTAGGGCAGTCACATCCAAGAAGAATCTGGCCTCCTACAGGAAAGAAAAAAACTGCTTTAGGAAAGGACAAAATTGCTATAGGATAAGGAGAAACTATTATAGGAAGGGATAGTAGCACCTGAAGAGGAGGGAGAATGTCCACAAGGACTCCAAGAACCTGATCCACAACCTAATATTGGATCCTATTACAAACTTGTTGAAGTAGGAATAATTATACTTGAAAAATTTGCGATTCCTCTCCTATTTGAATTAGAAAAGGAGAGAAGCCAAACTCACCGTGGATGAATATTACCAAATAAAAGAAAGTAGAGGATGTAGGAATCATAGATGAAAACATGCAACAAATGGGTAAGGAAATGGATGACTTGAGGCTCAAAGAATAAATCATGAGGAAGCAACTACAATTAGAAAACCAGAGGTTAAGAGAGAAGTTAAAGGAAAGAGAGGCACAACTTGCCACCATAGCAAGCTTGTCCATGGAGGCCATCCAGTGAAAGAAACCATCAAAATCATATGCCATATTCTTCAAATAACATTGGTTGCAATTTAAAATTAAGGCATTGATAGAATATGGCTCTCTTCCATTTCAAGATTACATGAAGTTCATTGACTTCCGCCAATAGGTAAGCATTGAAGATAGAGCCAAATTGGTAGAATTTTATATGCACAACATGATCCTCACAAAAATGAACCTTTGGGACCCCAATTCAAGGTTGGGAGATGCACCACTAATGGCTTTGGCCTCTTGTATTTTCCATGAAGAAACAAGGGTCGAGGAAGTAAATAAGGTTATGGCCAAAGAATCAAGTGAGCCTCTATACACTAGAGAAAAGTTAATAAGTCCCAAGTTTGTCATAAGAAACCATAAAATTATCTCAATAGATCCCAAATTGGCCCCTTGCTACCTAGAAAAGAAAGAACAAACCATCCTCCATTTTGGATATACGTTTATGCTATTGAGGACTGAGAGTTTGCAGGTTTGTTATAGGTCATTTTGTCACATCCAATCAAATTTCCTAGAAATCGCATCAATCAACATCCAATGACACTTTTCTCTCATCCCCTCCAAAGCATAGAACATCTTATCTCTAAAAATTCCAAGAATTTTGTGTTTAACAACTTAAAAACCTCATTTTTGGACCCATGACACTTCCTCTTTGAGAAACTTGCACTGTTCCATGTTGTACACTGAGCAACTATTTTGACCAGCGCATGTTGAATTTGGTACAAGTGCAATGGCCTCTACAATTCGATAAAAAATAAAAATAATTTCAAATCTTTTGTTTCCATAAACTTCCAAGTTGGTTTTAATCACTTACTATTGATTGAGATATCAAACTCCAATGCTTAGGATCTTATCTGTTATCCCTAGAGCTTATTCTCTCTCATATGTGGATTTAAGTCCTATACTGGTAAATCCCAAACTACCCTACTTACCCTATAAATTCATTGCCTCCCATGGATTATGAGTTGGCTTTTGAAGACTCGTAGTTATGCTGTCATGTTGTTGCTTTGTGCCTAAGGATCCATTATCCACCCATGCAGTTTAGTTGTGATTGAAGGCTTGCTTTGTGATAAGGGAAGGAAAAATAGTTGGGGGATGTCTACATGGTCAAGATTTGTAAAGGTTTGTAATCTCTCCTACTTTTATTAATACAAAAATGGTTTTTTTCCTATACTTATGTCTCATTAATGCATATGTATTACAATGCTTTATTGAGTCATTGTTTAATGATGTTAGTGTTAGAAAATTGGAAAGACATAAATATTTTCTTATATTGATAATTACTTGTGATATTATTATGTTCTTATTAACTTATTTGTGTTCTTCATTTATCTTATTCTCGTCAAGAAATTATAAAAAACATGAAGATCATGGACACCAAATGTAGACACTTAGCCAAGGCTAAAACCCATATATAGGGGAAAACCTAGTCAAAGAACTCATCCTTCAGTAGATTAAAAATGAGATAGACTAAGACCTTAGACCTTATAGCAAGTCATCTTTCTAAGATGATTTAGTAGTCTCTTCTTATCCAACAGCTTCAACCCAACAACAGTCCAGACATTTGACTTCCTAGCTACAAAATTTCGACCCTAGCTTCAAAATTTTATCCTCCCTAGCTACTGTCAAATTTTCCCCCATGTAATACTCCAAAAATTTGGATGTGTGGGATAGGAGAGAGAAACAATCGACTTATGTTGCTTGATATGGCCCTCCTCCTTCTTCACTAGCCCTTTCCTCTTCTTCCTTAGAAATTTTCACCTTTTTAGGCCCCAGGTGTTGTGAGTGTGTGCGACAAATGAGGTTGAGTTGTTTCCCCTCATCTTTGGCCAATTTGTCCAGTTTGAGGCCGAATTGGTGGAGGAGGCCTAATTGACCTATTTTACAATAAAATAAATTTATTCTTTGACAAATAGAGACCAAGAAGGGCCTTTTATAATATGACATGGACAAGGACACTTGACATAAACCCTAGAAGCCTTCAATGGCATGTTTTACCTAGAAACAATTGACCCAAGCATGAAAATCATGCTTTAATAAGTTAAATTCTTAAATAATAAAATTTATTTTTCCCTCTTTTGACAAATATATTTCATTATGACTCAAATACAATTATGAAGATTGACACTAGTTACATTTTTTCAACACTCCCTCTTAAGTAGGGAAGTATTCATAATTACATATATATAGAGGTATATGGACGATATCAAAATGAACTATGAAGAGTTATAGCACACTCAGTGCTGTGAACTAGATACCTGACTAGGGTACTCTATCTAGGTGGGACTAAGATGGACTCAAGCTTTCAGCCAGTCAAGGTGCCATCAAGTTTAGTAGTTAACAATCAACCCAGGGACCTAGGTGTGTATCCAAGGTCAAAGCTCCATGACCAACACCACCCTACCTCTTTGGGATCTAGACATAAACACATAGGCCATCCAGATGTCCTCCAAAGCATCCACCATTAGATGCTTCAACTCTGCCTATCAAACTAGATATATCCATTTGTTCATGCATGCTTCCATAGTGTTCACCCTTTTTATGGAGAGATTTACTTGTACAAACACAAACACAAATCAATAATAAAATTTTAAATATACAAACAAGAAAATACAAACCTTTGGGGTCCTATATCATTCTGATTCTACTTTCATCATCAAGTTATATACAATTTTTCGGAAGTTTTCTTCTTTCATTTCTTTAGCAGCAACAAATGCATCTTCATATCTTTCTCTAGCCTTTTGTTTACAACTTCATGAATATTTATCAATAATGATTTTTATTACTGTAATATTCACTACCATAATATGTCCTCCCTCTTAACTGGGGAGATATACCCTTTTTTCTATCCAGGCTCCCTCTTAACTTAGGGAGATGAACCACTTCCTTCTTTTATAACATTGGAGAACCTTTCAGGGATTTTATTCCTTCTTACGTTATCAAGGTTATCTTTATCATCATAACTTCCTTCATCATTCTTATAAATATTATCATGTCATCTTCACTTACGAACATCTTCAACATCATGAATATTATGTACCTACAAACTTTAATATCAAGTACAACCAAAAACATACAAAAGCATGAAGTTAACTATATCAAAATCATGTTACTAGAATGAAACTATTTAGACTTTATATATAAAACACCTAATCTTAGTTAATTTCATAATCAATAAGAGACACATCTGTTTACATACTAGACTTCAACTTCTTGCTAGGGTTTTGTCATAAACCCTAGACACAAAGCCTTAGATATTAGTAGTTAAATCAAATAATAATCCTACTATACATATAAGGTTTCTTCAATTTTCATAATTTACATGCCAGACTCTACTAGGGTTTGTTGAAAACCCTTGATTTGATCAAAACTATATCATAAACAAATCACATCCTAAGATATCAATCTTTACAAGGGCTTAGTTACAAACCCTAGAATTCACAAACTAAAAACATGAGTAATCATATACATATCTAGGACTTCATGCACTGACATCTCATATCAATATTCATACGTACTAGGTAAACGTGAGACACAAAAAATAATACATCAAAGTTAGATATACAAAAAGTTTTCACTAGGATAGGGTTTCGATCAAACACATAAACATACACCTAGGGCTTCATTTCTTGAATCTTACTTACAAATGTTTTGTTAAAAAACCCTAACTCATCAAACCCTAAATATTTAGGGTTTATATCAAAAAATCCTTAATCATCAAAGAATAGGATCAAAAAATCTAAGTAAACTAGGGTTTTAAAATTAATATTAATCTACCCTTAGCAACAAGAGACTAGGGTTTTATAGTGAACCCTAAGAGTTAGGGTTACACAAGAATGTTAAAATAATATCATGAGGGTAGATTCAATCTAGTTATTAATCACCATAACAAGAATCTTTATGATTCAAAACCCTAGACATGACAATATTAGTGATGTAAAGAAAATTTAAAAATAAGAATGATCATACCTTTTACATGAAGAGAACTTCATAACAAATCTTATAGTCGAAGACATACCTTGAGTTTTTTCTTGACAAACCTTGTAGGACATCAATCCTTGAAGAAATTTCTTTGTAAAAAAACTTCTTCCATCCTTCATGTCTGTCCTTTGAAGTCTCTTCCATAACCATTGAGCATTCAGTAAGATTTTCTAACCAAGGAAAGTATAAATAAAATATTATTAACATATAATACAAACGAATCTTAATGTGAGGAGGAAATCAAACATGAAAAGATGAAACAATGAACAAACTTATTAGATTTTGGTAAAATTATGGAGGAAATTCAATCTCAAGGAATACCTATAACTCATCAAAATAATTCAAAAATGTGATAACAAGATATGCTAGTCCTACAAAATTTAAAAATAAAAACATAAAGGAAAACAATGCAAAACTTAAAAATAGAAGACAAAGAGGGATATATGAGAGAGAGAGGACTCATTAGTATAAGTCATTTACTTCTAATTATTCAATCTTGTTATTCTTAGGTGGAGCTTCATTAGTAACATTTGCTTCATCCCTATCTCCTTTCTTATTCCTTGGACTCTTCGGACATTGATTTTTGTAGTGACCCATCTTCTGATAACATTCGATCTTGGATAAGTCAACTTTCTTCTTTGGTCCTTTGAACTTCTTGAAGGTTACCTTCTTCTTTTGATGAGAAAAATATGCATTAGATATGTTTTCTTCTTCATATTCCTTCTTGTTTCCTACTAATGATATTCAAAATTCTTCTTGACTGCATGCATTCCACATTTGCTCAAATGTTGGTGTATGCTTCTAAATATTGATTCCCGATGCAAAAGCACTCCAAGATTTTGGTAGTCCTTGAAGAGTAGTAATTACGAGCTATTTTTCTGGTACAAATTCATTTATTGCTTGGAGTTCATCTTTGATTCCAGGTATCCTTATAAAATATGATGAAACAATATAATCATTCGTCATCTTAATAGTTCTTAATTCATTCTTGAGGCTTGATATTTGACCAACGTTCTTGAATGTGAATAATTTGGAAAGAGAGTCATACATTTATTGAGCAGAATCTATGTTGGAAATGTATGAGATTAGGTTGGAATTTACTCCATCCATTATTAGGTTGACGGCTACAATTTCCGATTCCTTAAATTTCTCTTTCTCTACTTAATTTGGTGGTTTCTTAATTTTCCCTTGAACAAGATTCAATACTTTGTGCTTTTCGAGGATAAGATCTATCCTCTTTTTCCATGCCCTGTAGTTGGAGGCTCCTTCTTGTTTATTTTCTGTCTGCATTGAGTTTTTCATATTGATGTCTGCTACTCCTTGTGAGCTAACCTTGAAACTCCTTATTTTCCTTCCCAGAGATCTTTAGGCTTCCTTTTTCTTCCTTCTTTCACCTTAGCTCTGAAACCATGCTAGAAAATTGGAAAGGCAGAAATATTTTCTTATATTGATAATTCCCCATGATATTATTATGTTATTTTCTTCTTAACTTCTTTGTGTTCTTCCTTTATCTTCTTCTCTTCAAGAAATTATCAAAAACATGAATATCATGGACACCAAATGTAGGCACTCAGCCAGGGATAAAGATTCAAAATGATATAGGCCAAGACCTTAGACCAACATACCTTCCTCCTCCACCAAGTCCACCTTCGAATATCATTTAGTAGTCTCTTATTATCGAGTATCTGCAAGCCAAAAACAATCCAAAATTTGACTTCCAAGCTACAAAATTTCGACCCCAACTTCAAAATTTCTTCCTCCTAGATATTACAAAATTTCGGCCACCTTTAATACTTTATAAATTCACACATGTGGGATAGGAGAGAGAAAAACTTGACTTCTCTTGCTTGATAAGGTCCTCCTTCTTCTTCACTATCCCTTCCTCTTCTTCCTTAGAAATTCACACTTGTGTCTGGCCCTAGTAGTTGCAAATCATACTTGTGAGTATGTGTGACAAATTAGGTCGAGTTTCTGCCTTTATATAGGTGATTATGTCCCTCAATTTAGGCCAACTTGGTGGAGGAGACCTAATTGACATATTTTACAATAAAATAAATTTAGTTTTTGACAAATAGAGACCAAGAAGGGTCTTTTACAATATGACATGAACAGTGACCTTTTTTTTTTCCATAGAATAAACTCGAGCCATCTATTGATAAAAATAGTTAGTTGCATAGCATATGCAAAGCATTACAGAAAGACTCATTATTTGCCTTGTAGTAGGAGAAAGAAAATAGTCTTAGGTGGTTGATAAAAAACCAACGCAAACACCCTCAACCAGATGGAAAAGAGCCAACACGTCAGTCCCAGATGGATGATAGGAAAAATTACAATTTGTAAAGACCGCTCACCGAAATCTCATCATAGGCAGAGGAGACGACTTGACTAGAAAACGCACACCTCCCGGGAACCATTAGAGGAAGGCATATAAGTGAGGGATTTGTTATAATAGAAACTGGGGGTCCGCAAAAAAAAGAGCAAACAACATCCAAGAGAGAATCCTACGTAGACACGAGTAGGATTCTAAAAACTAGGAAAAGCGAACCGAGCTTACTTTTACAAGGAAAACAGCCCGAAAGACCTAAAAAGTTTGTAAAGACCGCTCACCGAAATCTCATCATAGGAAGAGGAGACGACTTGACTAGAAAACGCACACCTCCCGGGAACCATTAGAGGAAGGCATATAAGTGAGGGATTTGTTATAATAGAAACTGGGGGTCCGCAAAAAAAAGAGCAAACAACATCCAAGAGAGAATCCTACGTAGACACGAGTAGGATTCTAAAAACTAGGAAAAGCGAACCGAGCTTACTTTTACAAGGAAAACAGCCCGAAAGACCTAAAAAGGATCAGAAAACATGAAAGTGAAAAACAAATGTAGCAAAACAACTATGTACAAAGCACAAGATTCTGAAAAATGAAAGTTAATAAAAAATGGGTTGTTTGAGAGGTCGAACCACCCCATTCTCCTCCTCCAAAATAGTCCATGACCCCATGTCTTGATCAACACCTTCTTTGGAAAGGCGATGAGCTTCAAAATTTCTTACCTTGAAGATGTGGCTAAGGGAAATCTCTGAGTAAAGATATTTAAGTTGAGTAGCTTCTCTAAGCAGGGGAATCAAGATGAAATTTCTGCGTAATTGCGTCCCATTGAACCATCTCACTGTGTCCATAGAATACCTGAAGATCTGAACTTCTTGCACATTCCTTAGGACAAGCTAGCAGAGAAGAAGGTGGAGGGCTTTCAACTCAGCAAAGTTATTGGAGCCTTGGCCTAGAGTGGCCAAAGCTTTAACAACCTTTTCCTTTGAAAAATGAATTACTAAACCAGCCCCACAATGACCATTAATGTCTGAGGCCCCGTCACAATAAGCCCACAGAATTGAATATCTTATAGTTTCTTGTCGAACCAGCCTGGGAGAATGAGTAGCCTGCGGAATAGGGATACTATCATAAATAGCAGCTCCTTCTATGGCCAATATTTCAATTGGGAAGATGAAGTCCTTGAAGATGACTTGATTCCTAGTAAGCCACATCCCTCAAGTTATGAGAAGCGGAATGGGTCTCTCTCTGTCATTTGAAGCTTCTTTCCACCACTTATGCCAAGCTTCCAAAATCCCCTGCCCTTCCCATCTATAAGGGATTTTAAGTAACCTTAACGTTTCATACCACAGAATAGAGTTGAAAGGGCAGAATAGGAATAAGTGATGAACTAATTCGATGCTATCTTTAGAGAGGGGACACCATCCAGGACCAATCCTACCTTGTCTTTGAAGAAAATCCCAAGTAGGGACTTTCTGGAGCAGGACACACAAAAATAAAAGTCTGGTTTTCGTTGGTCCTTTTAACTTCCATAGAGGTTTAGCCCACCAAGCCGAATTTTCCCACCCTTTTTGGGTCATCATCCATTTGTACCCCATCTTTGGAGAGTAGAGGCCATTCTGAGCAAAGACCCACCGAAGTTCATCCGGAGCGTCTGAGAGCCTGACTGAAGAGTTGAGGAGGTCTTCCCTATACGAATTCCATTCATCCAGCCATTCTTCATCCAATTGTAGATCTATTCCTTGCATCCACCCTTGGCTCCATATGGAGGAAGCCCGGGGATCGGCCACGTGATTGAATGTGTATCGACCCTTCTCTTTTAAAACTGCAACCAACCCCTGAGATAGAGAGAACCGCTCTGAACAACCTATCCAGGGGTCTCTACCCAACCTAATTTGAGAGCCATCCCCCACACTCCAAGCCAAACCCTTCTCAATAATATTGATAGAGGCTACCACAGCTTTCCAAACAACCGAGGAGTTTTTGCAGGTCTTTATTAGCAATCTGATCCAATCTATCGTTGATAGAGGGTCAAAATATTTTCTTTTTGAAACAAAAGTCCACAGGTTGTCAAAGAAAATGAGCCTCAAGGCGAGTTTTGCTGCTAAAGATTGGGAAAAGCATTGAAGATTTTTTATACCCCAACCTCCCCATTCTTTAGGACGAGCCACTTTATCCCATACGATCCACGGGGTGACTTTCTCTGTCTTGGACCCCGCCCATAGAAACATGTTGCAAAATTTGTCAATTGAGGATAAGATTCCTTTGGGAACCCAAGTCAGACTAGCCCAGTACACTGGAACTACCATTAGAATAGATTTTATTAACAAAAGCCTTCCTGCCCTAGAAAGCCATCTAAAACTCCAATGTTTCAACTCGGATTCGATTTTTGCAAGGATCCATTTCCAATATTTGTTCCTGTAGTTATTAGGTTTGAGGAGAAAGCATAGGTATTTGAAATAATCCTCCAGCGCTTTGACATCGAAGTTTAGGACCATCTTCATGTTGCGCGTCATTTCTCTGGACATACCTGTGCAAGTGAGAGAGGATTTTTTCTCATTAATACAAAATCCAGTAGCCTTCAAGAAAAGATCCATGATCCTTTTGAGTGTCTTACAATCCTCCAGGCTACCATTACTGAACAATATTATGTCGTCCACGAAGAGGAGGTGGGTAACCCAGAAATTTTCAGCTGCTTCAATTCCTTTGAGAGACCCTTGTCTTTTTGCGTTGTGAATCAAAAGGTTGATGCCCTCTGCTGCCAGCAGGAACAAAAGGGGAGAGAGCGGATAGCCTTGACGCAAGCCTCGTTTAGGACTAAAAAAATTGGAGGCCGCTCCATTAATCAGAACAGATATGGAGGAGGAAGAAATACAACTCATAATCCATTTCATAAAGTCATACTTGAAGCCCAGATGAGTTAGCAAAATCCTGAGGTACAACCAGCTGATTCTGTCAAAAGCCTTTGACAAATCGATTTTCACTACAACTCCTTTTTTTTCCCAATTTTTAGACTATGAAGAGTTTCTTGAGCAACTCCAACCACTTCATGAATTTATCTGCCGTCGAGAAAGCCAAATTGTTCAGGGGAGATGTTTCTGGAGAGAAAAGGTTTTAATTTGGAGGCAATAACTTTTGCAATGATTTTATAAACACAGGTGCACAGGGATATGGACTTGAATTCTTCAAAAGAGCCCGGGAGGTCAGATTTGGGAATAAGGGCGAGAAAAGTGGAGTTGAAGGGATGTTATATTGATCCTATGCGCTTAGATTCTTCCACAACTTCCACTAACTTGTCACCAATGAATTCGAAGAAGTGTTGGAAGAATTCGACAGTCCAACCATCTAGACCGGGGCTTTTGTCCTTTTGCATAGATTTGAGAATATCTTCTACCTCCTCCTTAGAAACGGGTGCCATGATGGATTCATTTCCTTCCTCCTCTATGAACCTAGGAAAGAACTAGGCAACTCTTATAACTTTAGCAATAGAGGTTTCCTCTCGCGCTTTGAAGAGGTTCTTGAAATAATTGACCCCTAAAGATGACAACTCTTCAAAATATCAAGCCATATCCCCATTGGCTTTCTTCATTTCCCAGATAGTATTAGAATTTTTCCTTCCTTTTTCATAGTTTTGGAAAAACTTGGTGTTATCGTCCCCCGCCTGCAACCAGACTACTCTACCTTTTAAGCACCAACTCTCCTCCCTGGTCTGGAGAATTCTCTTCCTTTTCTTTTCTAGTTCTTGGATTCTAGTTTGAGACTCTTCTGTCCCATAACCATTACTGCTTGGGTCTTCAAGAAGGGCTATCTCCGAGTTGACATTTTCCAGAGTTTTTTCTTCATTCAGTTTCTTCTGGAGGGCCCATTGTTTAGAGGCAGCTTTCATCCTTGTTAAATTTTCTATGAAAGCCTTGTTGTGGCTCTCATCTTCACTGAGATTAGCATTCTTCCAAGTGCTGTGGAAAAGGCTAATAAAGGATGCATCCAAAAGCCAGGAGGCATTAAATTTAAAGGGAGTGCCTAGTTTAGAGAAAGCACCCTTCACTTCGAGAAAAATAGGGAGATGGTCCGAGAGACCGCCTTCCCCAATCCAATGTCTAAAAGCCTGAATCTTATCAGTCAGCGAATCACATAGAATGAATCTGTCAAGCTTCTTCCCGACCCATTCTTCTCCTATTCTTCGATTCCTCCATGATGGGCGCATCTTGAGCGGAGTGACATCCACCAGAAGAGAAGAGGCTAATTTATTTAGAAAGAAGTCAGTGAGGGGATCTGCTCTTGCTCTGACCCCCCAAGATTCTGTCATCCCTAAAGAAAAAATAAGGTCTCCACCGATTACAAGATTTGGGTGTGCCAAAAAGGATTTAGTGAAGAGGGGGTTCCAGAACCTCTCCCTTTCCAAAATAGGACCATATACATTGATAATGGGAAAGGGGATGCATAGTTCGATGGAGTATAGTTCCACTGCCAGAACATTTTCCCATCCCCAAGAGGAGGTCTCTCGAAGAACCTTCGCGTTGAAACCCAGAGCCACCTCGCCCAAATGTCCATTGGCGTCTATGACATGAAAGCTCCAATCCGTAAGAAGCTTAACGAGGCAGCCTGTAACTTCTTCCCCCTTCCCCAAAGTTTCTTGGAGTAGAATAATATCAAGTTTGTTGGACCTGACAAGTTACTTCAGAGCTAGCTTTTTGGGTAGGCTAGCTAGACCCCTGCAATTGTAGGATAAGATGATCATCGTAAAATCACAGAGGATGTCTGATTTGCTCTAAGCACCCCTGGAAGAGACATTTGCTTCCTGTTAGCAATGTTGATGACAACCTTCAACTATGCCTTCGACAGATTAGTTTTCCTTCCTCTTAGCTTCCTCTAGCCTGTTGACACCTTATCCAGCTCCAATCCACCCACAACAAGCCCTATCACTTTCTATTGGACAAAGATCTAAGATTATATGGGGGATCAGGACTCTAGACATAAGGAGGGAAAGAAAAGGCAACATCAATGGGAAAAGAGGTTAGCAATGGGGAGGAGGGAATGGCCATGATAACACTATCTATGGAGGCTTGACCCTTCCTCAGATTCGACATTTCATTCAAGAGTTGTCTTAAAGGACCAGAATCGTCACAACAAGACAGAAATAGAGCATTTGAATAGCATAAGGAGGAGGAAGGGGAAAGAAACAAACTCGCTTGTGCCTCCCCTGTCTTTTCAGAGACTGTTGAGGGTCCCAGGGAAATCATTGGATAAGAGATGGACTCGTTTGCTGCAATCCCCGGGTGTTCCTAATCATCAGCCTTCCCTTGCTCCGGGACCAATCCCTGAGTGGATGCCATAGGGTCGCTTTCCTTGGTCCGAGCCTTTGTTTCCTGAATGTTCACCTTCTGGTTTTCCTTCTGATTATTTCTACTTCTCTTTTGTCCTCGGCATCGACGGTGCCCGAGAGGACATTCCTGGGCTAGATGACCATATTGATGACATCGATGACATTTGAAAGGGAGGTTTTCATAGTCCAGGGTCTGAATAAACTCAAGGCCTCGGTATTTCAGGTTCATAGCGTCTACCAAGCCCTCTCTAGGGTTTAGACTTAGCAGGATACGGGTGACTCCCTAGTCGTGAGACTAAAGGTATGATCTATCAATGTCGAGAAACTTCCCCAAAGTATTACCAATAGAGATGAAGGTCGAGTCAGTCTAGAATTGCATAGGGAGACTTGGCAGTTTGACCTAGACTGGGGACTCCACCTCTTTTTCTTTCTGGGCATCAAATAGGTTCTAAAAAGGATTGGCCTCTTCCCAAAGCTCCAGTTCTTTTCTATCACCTAGTTGACATGCTCCTTATGTCCGAACCGGACACAAAACCATCCTCTTTCCAAATTTTTGATTTGTTTTGGCTGACCTAGTGCTTCTTTCCATTCTGAATGAGACCAATCCTTGATGTAGTCTACCGAGAACTTTCTTCCTCAGACTCTACCAACTAATAATGTTTCCAAGGCTTCCATAGCCTGATCTATATGGATATCCACTCCAAACACACAACTAGGTTTCTCCTCCTTTATTCTAATAGGTTTGATCTTCTTCCACTTTCCACCCTCGCCATCCTTCCTAGCTTCTCCCTTTCCTATATTCTTTTTAACAGGATCAACTGCCTTTTCTGCCCCAAACAACTCAGTTTTTTTATTGTCATTGTCTCTGTTACCTTCTTCCACCTCCACAGTCGACCTTTTTATCCCAACCCTAGGGGTAAGGGCTAATCTTCTCACTTGTTCCTCTTTTCCGGGACCTTTCGGCTCCCCTCCTTCCTCTTCATTGGATGGAGCCTTTGATAGTTTGGTGTTCAACCCTTCCAATATTGGATTTGTTACTGAGGCCCATTCTTGAACTCCTATCTTCAAACTCCCTTCTCCCACCACCTTGTCAAAACACCGAGGGTACTCTGCATTATTCGGGAAGAAGTGTTTTAGATTTTTCTCAGAGATGTCATGACACCAGCAAGAGAGAAGGTCTTCTGGCGTTGGGTCTATGTCGACGGTCTCACATTTGAAAGTCATCTCCCACTGTGCATCACGACCCGAGACCACCATTTGTTATTCGATGCAGACATCTGACTTGTCAGCATCCATACTGCGGACCCATTTGCTTGCTACAACCCCAGCACTCAGCCTCCCAACGCGCATTGCGTTCTTCCTCCAAACTGCGATAACATTGTCATTTGAATCCCTATTTCGGTACCTCCATACTCGCACAGTGCTTGGTCTTCACATTGCGGTTCGACTGTCATACAAAGCTCCTACCCTCGGCCTCCATGTTCACACCTATCTTTCGCCGCCGTTAGGTTGTAGTTGCCACATGAACAATGACCCTTGATATAAACCATAGAAGCATTCAATGTAGGATTTGACCTAAAAACAATTGAACCAAGCATGAAACACATGCTTAATAAGTCAATTTCTCAAATAATAAAATTTCTTTTCCTTTCTTTTGACAAATATATTTCATTATGACCCAAAGACAATTATCAAGACCGACACTAGTTACATTTTTTCAATAGTTAGTACATGCTATTTGGATGTTGTAGTGCTTTTTCATGTTTTAGTTGTTTTGCAGGTCCTATTTATAACATTTGGAATTGGAGCTAAAGTTTGCAAGCAAGGAGAAGAGGAATCATTGGACTCTGGGTAGGATTTTCCTCCACATTCTAATTTATCTGAGAAAAGCACGCGTCGTTTTGTTCATGTTATTTCTAGGTCAAGCCACTAGATCTAGGGAGTTCACTTTTTCTCACAAAAGAGAATTATTCGTCAAACAACTTGGTGACCATACTAGGGAAAAAATGTTCATTTAGTGGTTTCCTTTGTCAAATAGTTTTATACCTTTGCGAACGACTCAATTTGAGTTGTTCAGACAGTAATTGGTCTTACAAAAGAATAATTCTGAGCTTGGTAGGGTTTTTGTTTCACCCTTTGAACAAAAATAGCCCCAACACACTTTTTGGTCTTAGACAGAGTGACCCAACGCACTAGTATCTCTTTGTGAGTGCAATGACTCACACCAGTTGTTATGTATAACCTACAATGGTCCCTGTAGAATGAAAGATTTGCATTTTTATGCCTTGCTATGAGTTCTGATTTGATCCAGTGTTTTTTCACAAGTCTCTGATCTGGTCATTATCTCTGTAAATCCATCATTGTGTTTACATTTGAGTGTGATGGCCTTTTGATGAGAGTTTGTTTTTCTTTCATCCTGTCAATTAGTGTCTATGAACACTTGGCTTGATTCTTGATTTGACAAAAGGAATTTTCATATTACAGTCCTAATCTATGTGAGTTCTTTTGATCAATAATCTAGGTGCATTTCATTTTTCTTTGCATTTAAAAATTGAAAAGAAAATAAAAAAATCATTTTTTTTTATTACATTTAGGGCTTTGAATTGAATTGGAATAGTAAAAGTGAAAGATCTATTTAGGAAGATGTTGTTTGTTGCATCATTATTTGTTTCTTCCTTCCCATAGATAGATCTTCATTGAAAGAAAATAGTTTTTTATTATATTAATTGCATCATAAGAAGTTCAGGTGAATTTATTTTGTGAGATTTGAAATTGAAACTTAATTGAATATCAACTTTAAAATTTATTCAATTAACCTAAGGAATATTTGGAACATTAACGACACAAATAGTGGTCTACGCTAGAGACGTGTTCTAGCATTGTTAAGCGTAGGAGCTATCATTATTTTTTTGTGTTACATTCTGGGGGTAGTTAGTATTCCATGTACGTAAGTATATCAGATCGTTATCCATGCACTCTTAGGTATACTAGAGGGTGCTCCACATATGAAAATTATATCAGAATACTTCCTAGTGTACAAGACGTATTAGACAACACTACTATAGATTGCGCTTCTGTGGACCTCCGAGTATAATTTGGAAGTCCCCATAAGTTGTTATCTTGCCATAGGTAACTGAGTCGACCACCTTGTTAATTGCGATACAACGAACCCGACATTTGGGGATATTTCCTACACGTACTAGAAACAATATATTGCAGTTCATAGTGACTTGGTAAACCCTTTTTCCTAGTTACCCCTATTTTGTTTTTAATTGTGTTTTAATTTCTAAAATTAATTAATCCATCATGGAAGAACACCCTGAAAAAGCCTTTTGTTCGTGTAGAATGAAAAGATTTCCTCCCATGCCTCCAAAGGCAACACCTGGTCATCATAAGAATTAGAAAGCAAAAATACTGAACTTGGTACTTCCAAGGCTACCCCTTTTTGAACCACATATGAAGTTAATCAACCAGAATTGTCACTTTGCATAAGTACCGAACCTGAAATTACATCTTTACCAACTAGTGAGTTTGAATCAGTTGAAGCTAAAGCCCTTGAAACATTAGAAACTAAAGTCATTGAATTTGAATAACCTATGGTTATATAACTCGAGGAACCATGAATAACTGAACTAGTTACTTTAGGAACTTCTTCTTCTCTTTCTCTGCCTTTATCTCAACCACAACATGTGTATTTCAGTCATGACAGAGAACAACTTCCACTTAGTATTTTGAGTATAGAGGAAATTACTGAAGAGGATTCCCCTAGCCCTCAAACTCTTGTTTGCATACCATTACGACATGAATTTCTTCCTCTGTACCAAAATTTCCCTATCTTTACCTCTAATACTCAAACAAAATCTCCTTTACATCGAAATCCTCATTTTAATTCGCCTTTGAACTTTCCTAAGCAAACCCCTTCGAGAATTTTAACCATGACTGAGTCAACTTCAATCTCTCAACCTATGTATGCTATCATGAGTGAATCAACCGAAGTTGCAACAACTTCTATGCTTGTTAGTTCGCCATAAAATCACTTGTATGGTGGTCCATTAGTGTCACCTATCTACCAGTCATTATCTGGAAGATTTTCTAGTGTGTCGACTAGTCCATGGACTTCTACTTTATCATCTTCATTTGGAATACCATCTGGTCCCTCCTTAATGAGAAACTCACAATATACCCAACCTATTGTTCCCCTAACTCCTTTGGAGCAACCATTAGGGGAATTTTGAGGTCTAAAATGGGCCTCCTAAGGAAATTATAAAATAATAGTGGAAATAATAAAATAAGATTAGATTGCATCATCAAATTTTAGAGGGAGAAAAGCAAAAAAATATGTTTTCAACTCGTATTTTCAACTTATATCGCGACGGGTTTACTTGAATTTTTAGCGGCAACACTTGTTAGATGAAAAATTTTATTCCTCATCCAAGGAGTACCCATGTTGCATACTTTCAATGGACCTTGCTACAAGAAAAAAGAGAAATATATTTCTCAATTTTCGTGTAGTAGGCTCCAGCAAAAGTAAGCAACATGGGTTCTCCTTGGATGAGGAATCAAATTTTGCATCCAACGAGTACTCTTGCTAAAAATTTGAGTAAACCTTTAGGGATATAAGTTTAAAATACGATTTGAAAGAGTAGTTTTATTATTTCATTATCATTTTACTTTTTTACTCCAAAAATGGTGAATCATCCTCCATGGTTGACATCATCATCTTGAATCCTATGGTTCTTATAAATTTTATTTTGGTTGTACACTTTTCTTAGGAGGCCCATTTTATACCTCAAAATTCCCCTAATGAATATGGTGTGTCTTGCAGTCGATTGGGACACCTACATCAACTTACTCCATCCTATATAGGGTACCCTCATCCTGGGGGGAAATTACCTCTAGCTAGGGGGAAACCTATTGCTAGAATGTTCCCATCTGTTGATCAAATGCTACAAATTGGCACTTCACCTAATCGAGTCCTCTACCTGTGGGTGCTCCATTTCCAAGAATGAGTGTTTCTCCTTGGAATCCTACGTTGCCTGTTCAACCTAGTTTGGCCTTAACTCAAATCCTGACTTGTCGACCTGCTCCAAATATGATCCAGGTTCCTACTTTTCAATATATCCAATCCATACATCAATTTTCCCAAGTTACCTTTCAACTAAGTCAACTTGTTCAGGCTATATCCCAATACCATCCCATATACCCAGCCCCTCCAGGGTGCATTACAAACTCCACCCCTTGGTCAGTCCATGCCTGAGATGCAAGTAAACCAACTTGTGCATAACATACTGCAAGTACCATTTAGTCCACCCATTATTAGAATGATGAAAATTCCATTTGAGAATCCATTCCAAGGCATTCCGCAAATGCTTTCTGGTTAGACTACTATGTAAAAAATGCCTTATGAAGGTTAATAATTTCAAAATCAACCCTTCAAACCTTACTAAGGTCTTCATGGAACTGGAAAACCTGGTTATGGTTATCCTGGTTATCAATATCCTCCTTATCTTGGAATGAAAATACCAATTTCTCAACCTATTCCATCGTATCTAGGATATCCTCCAACACCGGTTCACCTTTATCCACAAGGTCAACCTTCATAAACAAACTTTAATAAACAATTGCCATTCATTGCAACACTAGAGTTACCATATCTATCATAGATAACGGATGATGCATTTCAACATTCTCCTTGGTGGTTGACTATTCCTAAAAAATTGGCGAGTCACATTCTGAAATTAAATGGAAACCCTAGAGAAGATCCATCAAATCACGTCATGACTTATCATTTATCGTTTTCATCGAACTCCTTAAATGATGACTTCATTCGTTTACGACTTTTCCAAAGAACACTTATTGGTTCGACAACTAAGTGGTATGTTGAGTTACCTAGAGCTTCATTTAACAACTTTTGTGCATTGGAAACCACATTTCTAACCCATTTCAAATTATCCACCTATTATGAAACTGGAATTGAGCTTTTGACCTCCTTGAAGGACTTCAACTCTACTCATATATTTGATCATATACATGAGTGGAGGCATCGATTTCATTTGGTAAACACTTATATTCTTAATCATTTATTGGAATGATGGTTTGTCAAGTCCCTATTGTCCACTATAATTGAAGATGTTGTCAAAGGCAAAGATTTTACTAAAGAGAAAGTCATTTCTTATGCTCAATATCTAGATTTGATTTACACCCATTCTGAAACGATCTATAACAAGATATCCAATGCTCCCCAACCTCAACGTAATATTCTACCTGCTTCCTCGAAGGAATCACATGCCGTTGATGGTGTGATCAGTTCCATTGGTCAACAGTTAGTGAGAAAATCCTCTAATAAAACTAATTCAAAATCTGCTCCAACTGTGACCAATCAAAGTCCCTCCAATCCTACTTTTGTGAGTACTTCCAAAGTTAACGTTGTTCAATATAGAATCAAAAATTTGATTTTTTTTGGGAGAAAAATAACTTAAAATCAAAATTTGGAAACCCTTGTTGCGCCCATCGCACTCACCCTCATTAGTGAGTGCATTGGGTCACCTTCATCGGTATTAATTTTTATATCCATTGTACCTCCAGATATATGAGTGCTGCGATGGGTTGAGGGCAACATTTTAGACGTAAAAAATCAAATTTCCCCAACAAATGCATGAAACAAGAAATGGAAACTATGAAAATGATGAGAAAGGATAGATCTCCTACTTGGAACTAACAATACTTGAAATGGTCCACCGGATTGGCCGCAATCAACATCTAAATATTGAAGGTAAAAAAATTCTTAGATCTCACTCAAATGGGTAAAATGAAAATGGTAAGAAATGAAATTACTTTTCTCACTTTTATGGTCAACATAACTCATTATTTTAAAATATTTTTAACCTAATTTTACCATATATAATGTATTTTTTTTTTTGTGATCTGAGCAGGTTTAATGATAATTGAAGGACGTAATGAAAATTATGAGTGGAATATGGGTCATTTTGTTGAGTGAGTATACTTTTATCAATTTTTTTTCGGGCTTGTTAAAACTACGAAAAATGAACCCCCTGGAGCCTTCTTTCAGCGCTTTTCAGACTCCCAAAACATGAAAATATTACTGATCACTTATCTTTTCAAACTCGTTAAAGTAAATGAAAAGACATCTACTCAATATAACTTTAACCTTTTTCCAGACTAGATAAACTATTTATATAAAAATAATACTTTAGTTGCACATGGCTATAAGGATCTCCTAGCTATTGTTTATAATGTTTTGGACCCAAGGGAAAAATCTATGAAAAGGAACATCTTGTAGTTTTTTTTTTTTCGCCTCTTTTTCAAGTCCTCTAAACCTAAAAAAGAGGTCAAGTTACACCTCCACTGGTCTTGTAAAACCGTTAAACAATGTTGTACTCGTCAAGCATGACAGAATGAAGCACTCCTTAGGGTTTGTTAAAAATAATCAGAAGGATTGATTCGAAGGGTGAACTTATAGATGAAGCATGTGCTATCCTCCTCAAGCTTGTAAAAAATAAAGAGGTACTGGCCAGAAATGGTTCGGAAATTGGGAAAATAAGGCACAGTACCTATTAATAGTAGTGAGCCACTCTTGAACATGACACTCTTTCACCTCATCTCTGTGACTGCATTGGGTTGGGGAATATGCTTGCTTCACTATCAATTACACCTTAATGAGAGCCTTCATTATGGGTCTTTCAGTTAATGTTGCCAACTCCATATCAGTGTCATCGATATGTTCAAGTGAAATTATACTCTCAGTTGACATCTGCTACAATATACGTAAGCCTTACTTCACATTTTTTGATCCTGGACCAACTCTTCATCATTACATCCTGTCTCAAATCTTGATACTCGTTTTGTGTCGTTGATGGGGGATACATCGAGGCCATCCTACGACAGGTCGCTTCCTTTCGAAATCAACATATTTTCCAGGAAGTCAAATTAAAAACTCTTTTATTGCCTTTGAGCTTACATACCTCAATGAAAAGTTTCCTTTCTTTTAGCAAAAGGTTCTCATCATTGGCCTTTGACCAAAAGATTATGTGTTATGTTTGTCTTGAGCTCATTTATTTGCAGTACATAGATTGTACTATAGTACCTTTAGAAACAATATCATTATCGGTGGTTCCTCTTGCATTTGTTAACGACTTATATCATTGGCCGATACTCAGATGGTGTCTACCATGTTCAACTCCAACTCATTTATTCACATGGTTAGAATCATACTATCGAGTGACAAGGTAGAAGACCTCGGTTCTAGTTTCATCCATCCGAGATATGATTTCAAGATTTATACAAGATTGTAAAGTATGATTGTTATGATAATTTAGAAATTCATCCAAGCATGGGTAAACGATCCATCATTAGTGGACGTGAATTTAATTATTATATATGTAAACAAATTTATATTCTAAGAATGGTTATGCCTAACTTGACAATGATACAAAGATGATTATGTATTGTAACAGATTATGATCTCAACCAATCTATTCTTAATTAAGACTTGTCACAAGGTAAAGCACTTTAGTCCTCAACCACTACTTCTAACTTTGTACTTTAGCGGGAATATATTACAGGTCATTTGTCACATCTAATCAAATTGCCTGGAAAACAGATCAATCAACATCCAATGACACTTTGTATTGATCTCTTGAAAATCCTAGAGCATCTTATCTCTAAAAAGTCCAAGAATTCTAGGTTTAATAGCTTAAACATTTTTGGACCCATCGCAATTCCCCTTTGATAAACCTGCACGTTTGCATGTTGCACAATGAGAAATTGTGCTGACAAATGCATGTTTCATTTGATGCAAGTGTGATGGTCTCCAAAATTTAGTAAACAATAAAATAATTTCAAATCTTCTCTTTCTAGAAGCTTCCAAGGTGGTTTTAATCATTTACTACTTATTGAGATCTCAAACTCCTATGCTTGGGGTCTTATCTCTTATCTTATCTTTAGAGATTATCCAGCCTCATATGTGGATCTAAGTCCTAGATTGGTAAATCTGAAACTACCCTATTTACCCTTTAAATTCACTACTTCCCATGGACTCTGGGTTGAATTTTGGAGACTCTTAGTTTTCCCCTCATGCTGCTGCTTTGTTCCTAAGGATCCATTATCCATCCATGCACTTGAGTTGTGATTGAAGGCTTTCTTAGTGACAAGTTTGAAGGACAAATAGTTGGTTGACATCTACATGGTCAAGATTTGTAAAGGGTTGTATTCTCTCCTACTTTCATTAATACAAAAATTCTTTGTTTTCCTATAATTGTGTCTCATTAATGCATATATATTACAATTTCTTCTTGACTCATTGTTTAGAGGTGTTAGTACATGTTATTTGGATGTTGTAGTGCTCTTGTTTGTTTTAGTTGTTTTTCAAGTCTTACTTATAGAATTTGGACTTGGAGCTAAAGTTCACAAGCAAGGAGAAGGGGAGAGCTTGAGCTGGACTCTAGGTAGGATTTTCCTCCATGCTCTAATTTCTCTAAGGAAAGCACAAGTATTTTTGTTCCTTTTGTTTCTAGATCAAGCCACCAGATCTAGGGAGTTCACTTTCATCCTTAGAAGAGAATTATCTGTCAAACAAGGGTTTCCAAAGGAGATGGAATGCTCTTCCCCATAGTCTACAAATTAGGGAATATCACTCCCTAGAAGGTTAAAGAATTCCCTCGAGAGAACCAAATTCTAAAAAAGAATTATTCAAATGTTGAAGATCAATTGGATAGGGCCAAAGCTTAGTCCTCCCTTTCTATTGGGCCCACAAGAGAGAAGAGATCAAGGAAAGGAATAAAGGGAGTGGGAAGCCATAGATTCAAGTCCAATATTCTACCCACAAGAAGGCACACCATACTAGGTGCCTTGGGATGTTAGAGAGGCTACTAGGGCCATGCATGAGCTACAAATTAGTGAGTAAGTTGACCAAAGGGTGAGAAACACCTTCACCAAGGGGTGATGATGGGCCTCATCAATAGGTATATTATAAGGCCCATTTATTTATCCTCCAACTTATAATTTATTATTTTCTCACAATAATTAACATCTTTTTGGCTATAATATGCTTAGTAGGAAGAATAAAAGGTGTTTGTCATACTTTGTAGCCTAATATGGTTAATGTGTACAAAAAGAGCATTTTTTAGTGCATTTACTATGGAGAGGTACATTGGAGGCATATAGAGGATTGTAGGAGGCTTTTCCATTATATTTAGTCTTCTTTAACTTGACTTGATCCCTAAAATCACTCATCAACAACTCGAGGTTTACTGGAAACCAATGAACTCAAGTAATTGGGAGGATCTAAGGGAGCTAGATCTACTTTTCTCGAGATTTTGGAGGGAATCCGTCCTCTTTCCAAGGAGGTTGCCACTTAGTTATATTTGTATAAATAAACAAGCTTAAGGGCTCACTAGGATTTAAATTTTTGGAGAAAGGGAGATCTACTAGGAGCGAAGAGCTTTATACTCTCATTTTTCCCTTACATGATGTATTTGAACTTCATTTTGTGTTAATTAAAAGTTTACTATTGTCTCAAATCTAAGTTTTTTTTAGAGGGTTGAGTTTCCTTGGGTTAGGGACCAAACCAGAGGCTCTATTCTCTCTTTGTATATTTTATTTATGCATTATTTTTTTTAGTAATAACATTTCATTCTTTCTTACTATACATTTAATTGCAAAAGAAATGTTCTTGCAGGCCTATTTATCACCTCTCTTGTGGGAAATGTGGTTGATACAACAACAAGCCAAAAACATCTAGTTATTTTTCTTTGCAATTTACTAGGATTTAGATCATTTCTCTCTTACGTACTCTATTTATATAGATCTAGGAGTTATTAATAACATTCTTCTTCGAGCTTGCATGTATGTAGGTCAGATGCATGTTGCAAGATAGATTGACTCTTATTGAAATAAAATTCAACTCATCCTCTCCTATGTAGTTTATTTTGCTGCATTTTTATTGTTAGTTTGGCATTAATTTCAAGTACAAAGAAGGATTAATTTTTGGTATGTAGGTACTACCAGTGGCTTGCAAGGTTGGCACACATCTTACATCTCTCTTTTCATCATCAACCTCTTCCTTATAATCTCACATTGCCCTCAAAACTCTACCACTAGTACCACATTTTTGGGTCATTAAAGGACATCGTGAGAATTTTCTTTTGTACAAGATGGGCCTATAAGAGGTGCTAATCTTGGAAAAGGCATCATATAGCCTTCATACACCTTCATATACCCTTATCCACCATCAAAAAACTTTTTCCACCCTCACGATGCTCACGGATCCAATCCTGTAGAAAAACAGTGTAATCATTTAGCATCCTATAGTAATCCTGTAACAGTCCTTTAGTACCCTGTAGCATTGTCCAAACTTGACCAGATTTTCTCTATAAGCTCAATTTTTATCTCTTGGTCTTGAATAATAATCTCCAAGCTCTAAATCCATGATTGGGGAGGACCAATGACCACTTTAGACCTACCTTTTCTTCACTGCAAGTACAATTATGCAATTAGGGTTAGAGGACAAATTTTCAAATTTGAATAGTAATGATGATTTTCTTATGAAATGGACATGAAATATATCACTAAAGCTAAGTTGCTTTGTGGCAATGATAAAAATAGTGATTCATCAATGCAAAGTAGATTAGGCTTGGTTCTTGAATTCATGCTTTATTAGGTTTTCAGTTACAAACACTATTGTTGAATCGATTATTTTCCTTTTCAAAGCAACTCTGCACATTTTGCAATTAGAATATTGATTTACATTTCTGCAAGTAGCATAAGATTTTCATTTTGCTAGTAGAATAATATTCTTCATTTATGCTATTAGCACAATCTTTACATTCTTGCAATGAGATTTAGTATTTACATTTGAATGAGTAGCATTTTCATTTCTACAAATAGAATATTATTTCCAATCTTGCAGTTAGGGTAGAACTCTCTCTCTTTTCATGCAATTTCCTTCCTTGAGCTAGTTGAAAGAGTGGTCTTTGTATGCGTTAATCTGGTCCATTGCTTGAAGGCGGCATGAGTAGAACTTGACCTACTATGCATATAGCATTGTCATCTCTTAATTTTGTACGAACCCCGGGTTGATAATTAATGTTGGTAGCCTTAGGAGTCTCAACATTCTTGTTGTGATACTGAGGCTTATCACTTAGCTTGTCCATCACCACCATGATTGATTCATGTTGTCTCTTGGTTCTGGGTAAATCAATGATGAAATTGAAAGAAATTATTTCCCACTTACATTCTGGAATGGGTAATTGATTCAGTAGTCCAACTAAGTGTTGGTGTTCCACCTTAACTTGATGGCTCTCTAAACACCTTTCCAAATACTTTTCTACTTCCCTTTTCATACCTAGCCAATTAATCCCTTTCTTAAATTTTTAATCATTTTCTGATAGCCTAGGTGGCCTAAAAATTGTTTCCTGTGATGTTCACCTAAAATCAACTCTTTTAGGGAAGATTCGTTTGCAACATATATTTTGTTTCTAAAATTCAACAACCCCTCCTTGTTTTTTGCATAACTAGGAAGCTATGTACAATTTTTTTTATTTTTTTATTTTTATGCAATTGTTCATAACTTTCATCCTTTGATGTTTCTTCCTTAATTTGTTCTGCAAAATATGTTTTTGCACTCTTGAAAATAATTTCAACTATCTGATTTGTGTTCCTTCTTAGTGCATTTGCTGCTTTATTCTCCTTCCCATTTATGCATTTAATAACAAATTCAAACTCGCTCAAGAATTCCATCCATCTTTCCTGTTTAGAATTTAAATCTAGTTGGATGAAAAAATACTTGAAACTAATATGATAAGTAACAAGAGTAAATTTTTTCCCTAATAGATAATTCCACATCTTTATTGCATGTATGACTATAGCTAATTAAAGATCATAAAAAACATAGTTTTTCTCATGGAATTTCAACTTTCATAACTCATGCGATCACATGATTCTCCTACATCAACACACCACTTAGCCCCTCAAGGCATGCATTATATAGAAAATAAAATATTTACTTGTGATGCAAACTCAAATCTAAGATTTCTTAAAAAACCACAGTGCCCAATTGCTCTCCGAAAGCGCTTCTTTCAATCTTGTCTTGTTGCATGCAACTTACAAGATATAAGCCCTTATTATAAGTTACAGTGGGAGATTTAAATATAAGCGGGAGGAGCCAAAAGGGTTACACATTCAACCCCATTCCTTGACAATCATTGCATTCCCTTCTATTTTGTTTCATCCCTTATTCAAACCAATACAAACATATGATGAATATTAAACTCAACTCCTTTTTAAGTAAATCATCTTACCTTTATATAACGACTTTTGAAACTCCTCTTTCTACACACATTGTGTATATGTGCCCATACTCTTTCTTAGCTCCTCTGACACTTTCCACTATGCCTTATAACCTTACATTATGATCAAGGCTTATAGAAGCTAGGGCTGACCTTTCCTTATATGAAATTCCTTGAAGCGTTTGGGCTATAGCCTATAGGCTTAATCTTTTGGGCTAGCCCAAAATTCCACACAATACTCATGCCTTCAATACTTATTGGCTTTCACCTTGGCCTTGCCACATTCCACGTATTATGCCTTCGGCATGAACCTCTTGGTTGGTCCACCACACTCTCGCTACACTATATATATATATATATATATATATTTGTGTGTGTGTGTGTGCATTAGGGTGGAGCCGAGATGCTTGCCTTTTTTTAATAACACATTTTACAAACTTACAACCTCACAGGCTTCCGTCCTGTCCCACATGCTTGTAATGGAATTCAATTCACTCTTGGCCTTGACAGACTAGGGAAACATGAATTTTCCCGTTAACTGCAACTTCCATCAATAGATGGATCCCTAGTTCCCAGTGATACTTAATGCAACAATTTAAAAACCTTACAGGGTTTCAGGCTTGTGACCCGACACTCTTAATTCCATTTCTTGGCTGTAGAAAGCCTTGTCTTTCGACACTGTCAAGTGACGAATTTCGTAGAGACCCAAAAATGCCTAAGTGTGATGCCTATTCACTGGTCCTACTTCTTTTATTGCAACTCTCAACCCTCATTCCCCTGCATCCCAATGCCTCTGTCGATCACTCTGATATTTTGTCCACTGCGCCACTCTGATCCTTCACAGTAACTGGATCATTGATCACCCTCTTGATCAATGATATGGAAAGAAATAAAGGATTCTTGTGTTGTCGCTTCTCCAAAGTGCTATAGCTCCCGAGCTTGCACAATTTTGCTTCAATCTCAATTACCTTTGTTTTGGTCTCAACCTCTGCATTCCTCTCTATAACTTCTCTCCTTCTGGGTTCTGTGTATTATAATTTTATTGTGTCTTTGTTATGCTAGATCCCTTCTGAGCTTAACATCTGCAAATATCAAATCATTATATACATTTCTATAGTAGACTTACGAATAATGACCAAGGTTTGACATTTTAGATCCTTATACTCAAAAGTGATTCTCTAGTATTATATACAAATAGTCACAAAATACATGTGGCTTGGAATACATCATCTGGCCCTTTTGGCCTTATGGCTACTTTCGTCCCTCAAGTCCTCTCTCTTATCTCCCTATGAATTTTGGCTTACAAAGTATATACAAAACAGAATTATGAACTAGAATTAGTTCATATCCACAAATTCTTCAACAAATCCCTATCTCTAGATCCAAAAACTTCTCTCACAAATCCAACTAACTCTCCCAAATACTCTCAAGATCTCTCTTTTAGAGAATATCTGATTACATCAATCCTCACTTTAATAAATATTATAGAATTATTCTAGAAACATAGGAAAATACATTAAATTAAATAATTTCACACATGTAGGGAACCAACTCCACTGGTAAAACAAATCTCCTAGTCTAGTCAAAATACATTTTGTCTTGGAAGTGGAATGCTCTTGCATCAAACCCCCAAGGTGAAAAATATTCACAGCCTCCTGACCATGTGCTTTCATAAGATGATGCATTCCTCCTAGATCCCAAACTTTGACTTGTAGTAAATCAATTGGTTTGTCATGTTGTTACTGTTCTACAGTTGTTTCCTTATTCCTTCCTAGTTTCCATATCTTGTGATGTATTCTTCCTCCTTCCATGCTAACATAAACTCATTCAATAAAATGTATTTTTCTATCCATCCGCTTTTCTTTAGCAACATACCTTTGTTGAAACATCCTCATTTCCTTGATCTCTTTGTCCAACTTGTTTTCTGGCTGATACATAATTCCCCTGCCATATTTATGTTTAACATGGCTACCACTTGTATCCTTTATTGATTGTCGTTGGTATTTACAAGGAATCTTTATGGTTATTGTCATTTCCAGTTCTTCATATTTATACTCAAAAAAACTATGTCCTCTGCTGTATACCTTTAAGTTGCAATTTCAAGTTTTCCACCTACTCCAATATCTTCATATTTTCCATTTTGTTAAAATGACAAATTTTCCACAAATAACTCATACATTTGTGCAAGGTTTCCTCCATAGTTTTTCTCGATTATTCTGTCTTCTTTTCCTCTTTTGACCGTGCCATGCTTATTCTCTTGTAGTCTTGCATAGCTTTGTATAAATTTCCTTGTACTTCTCCGACTGAAGTATCTTCAAACCAACATATTGTTCCTTGTTCTTCTTCATTCTCTTGGAAATTTCCACTATTTGTATCTGCATATATTTTCAATGCAATTTCCTCCTTTGAAATGACAAATTTATAAGCATGTCTATCCTTGCATTTCTCATCTCCTGCAAACAAAAAACATATATCAGTTTTAAAAACATGAGACTTTAAAGTCTATATGGATGCTTCCAACATCCCCTCCTCATACATTTTGGGAAAATGAAACTGTTCTTCAAGTCCTCTACTGCAACAACTTCTTCCTCTTTCTGTTTAATGTCAGAATACTCAAATTTGATGAAAGATTCACCATATTCATCAATTTCATTACAAAATGTAAATATTTCCATCTCAGAGATCTCATTAAAAAATAAAATTCACTCTATCTCAGGCTCTTATTCCATGATTATGCCCATCCACTACTTACTTTGATTGTCTTTACAAGACAATTCTTATTTTCTGTCTTCTCCTATAACAACCTTGACTTAATTTTCTCCATCTTCACCTGCACCACCTACATGCTCCAATCATCAAAATTGAAAAAACAAGTCTCTATTATCATAAACTCATCCTCAAAAGACTTCTCTTGAACATCTTATTTATTTGCACTTTGTCCAAGAATTGATCCCTCCTTTGGTTCACAAATTAAATCTTTCGTCTCCTGTTGAACTACTCTAATTTCATCCTTAAATCTGGCACACATCCCTCGTCTCAATTTCCTCTGCAATGAAGGCCATCTTAATTTCTTTTTCTTCATTAACTAGCCATAGCTTTGGTTTTTCTGCAACAACCATTTCAAATGATTAAATTCTTCTTTCAATGCAATCATCGCCCTCTCAAACTCTTCATAACTCATTCTCCTAATGCTAAATTCCTTGGGATTCTTTCTTATCTAATTGTGACTTCTCCTTGAACCCTATTCATGGATATTACAATGATAGATCTAAATATAAGTGGGAGGAGTCGAAAGGGTTACACGATCAACCCCCTTCCTTAAGAATCAACACAAGACCCTCTATTTCGTTTCAACCCTTATTCAAACCAATACAAATGTATGCCAAATATTAAACTTAGCTCCTTTTTAAGGAAATGGGCTTACCTTTTTATAACGGCTTCCGAAGCTCCTCTTTCTACACACATTGTGTATATGTGCCTACACTCTTTCTTAGCTCCTCTGTCTCTTTCAACTGTGCCTTATAACCTTCCATTATGACCAAGGGTTATAAAAGCCAAGGGCCAAGCTTTCCTTATATGAAATTCCTTGAAGCGTCCAGGCTTAAGCTTCTGGGATGGCCCATAATTCCACACAATACTCATGCCTTCAATACTTATTGGACTTTACCTTGGCCTTACCATGTTTTGGGTATTATGTCACAAGCATGAACCTCTGGGTTGGTCCACCACACTACCGCTAGACTATATGTATGTGAACTAGAGTGGAGCCTGGATTCCTGGATGCTCACCTCTTTTTAATAGCACATTTTAGAAAATTATGGGCTTGTGGGATTTCAGATTGACCCACATTCCCTTAATGCAATCCTTCGGGGTGGCCCACCTTTCTAGGCTTTCTTTGTGCCGTCCATTGATATATAAAGTCCCGAAGCCTGAACCTTTTGAAATATTGCTTTCTAATTCAATTAACTCCCTAATTTGACAGACTAGGGAAATCATAAATTTCCTGTCAACTACAACTTCCATCAATAATAAATCCTTGGTTCTTGATGATTCTTAAAGAAACCATTCGAAAACCTTACGAGGTTCTATGCTTTCAACCCGGTGCTCTTAATTTCATCTCCCGACTCTATCAAGTCCTGTCTCAAGGTGCTATCAAGTGACAGAGTTCCATCGAGACCCAAAAGAACCTAAGTGTTGTGCCTATTCGTTGGTCCTTCTGCTTGTCCTACAACTCTTGGCCTTGGTTCCTCTGCATGCAAATGCTTCCACCACTCACTCTAATATTTCGTCCACTAAGTCACTACAATCCTTTACCGCAACTAGATCATTGATCAATGGTCTAGGAAGGATCAAAGGATTATTGTGTCCTCGCTTGTCCAAAGTGCTATCGCTCGTGAGATTGCACAATTATTCTTCAATCTCAATTCCCTCTGTTTTGGTTCTCTGCCTCTGCATTCTTCTCTGTATATTCTCTCCTCTTGGATTTTGTGTATTATACTTCTATTGCACCACTATTACACCAAATCCCTTCTAAGCTTAACACCTGCAAATATGAAATCATTATATACATATATCTATACCAAACTTACGGATAATAACAAAGGTTCAACATTTTGGATCCTTAAACTCAAAAGTGATTCTCCAACATTATATACAAATAGTCATAAAAGGCCTTTGGCCTGGAATATATCATTCAACCCTTTTGGCCTTATGGCCACTCTTGTCCCTCAAGTCCTCTTTCCTATCTTCCTGTGATCTCTCCCTATAAAATTTGGCTTACAAAGTATATACAAGAGAGAATTTTGAACTAGAATTAATTCATATCCATAGATTCTTCAACAAATCCTTATCTTTGGATCTCTAGATCCAAAAAATTCTCTCATAAATCCAACTAACTCTAAAATCTCTCTAACTCTCCCAAATACACTTGAGATCTCTCTTTTAGAGAAGATATGATTACTTCAATCCCCACTTTAATTAATTATATACAATTATTCTAGAAAGTTAGGAAAGTACATTAAATTAATCAGTTTCACACATGTAGGGAACCAACTCCCTTGGTAAATGAAAAACCCCTAGTCTAGTAAAAATACATTTTGTCTTGGAAGTGGCATGCTCTTGCATCAGCTTGGATCAACAATTTTCAGTCATGGGGCTACTTTTAATAATTCCTTTAGTTTATTGAAGCTCTATTGACACTTCTATTTCCAATTGAACTTCACTCCTTTTCTCTGCAATGAAGTGATGGGGTAAGCTAATTTAGGCAATCCTTCAATAAATTTTCGATATTATCCATTAATACCCATGAAGGACCTAATGTTTGCCACATCCTTAGGTACTGACTAGTTTAAAATGGCTTTAAATTTTGCAGGGTCAACAGATATCCCTTCCTTAGGATCACATGTCCTAAATAATGAATTTTATTATGATAAATTGTTGAATTTTGCATACAACTGAGGTTCCCTAAGAGTTTGTAGCATTTTCCTCAAGTGATCTTCATGTTCTTCTTGATTTTTTGAATATATCAGAATATCATGAATAAAAAATAATACAAATTTTCTAAGTACTTGTTGAGTACACTATTCATTGGGCACATAAAAGTAGCATGTGCATTGTTAAGGTAGAATGGTAGTACCACAAATTCGTAGTGTCCATGCCATGATATATATTCCATTTTATGTATGTTTTCATCTTTAATTCGTCTTTATGTAATGTTCCTCCCAACCAATCAGTTCCCACCAACAACTCCCCCAAGATCATACTTTTTTCCTCCAGAAATAACAATCTCTTCTATATTCCTTAGTAGCATTTTTATAGATTCCTCCTAACAAATTTTTCCTTAGCATCATCCTACTTTTAGGGTCTGCACCCCTTTAATTACCTAGGAATTTTCTTTTAGTTTAAGAAAATTATTTTTCTTTTACTTTAAAACACTTATTTCTTTCTTGATGTAATTTCTTGTGCTTTTCACCCAACTTATCATTTATTTCGAGCTAAGTGCTAAGCATAATCATTCTATCCTATTGTAATATTCTTGAACTGATAGTTTTTTGCTGGTATTTTTAAGAGAATATTTGGGAAGGTCCACTGTGTGGACTTGGCCACTTAACAATTTTCTACAATAACAAGAAGTATCTATTTATTTTTCAATAAAACGGGTAGCTTTTTAATTAATAAAATTGGAAATGGACCAGATCCCATACATTCATGGAGAGAAAGCTCTCAATATTGTTCAACATTTTAAGTAGAAGAAGGACCCTATAACTACATGTGTTATTTACATATGAACTTTTTACGTAGTTTATACTATAAACCTTCCAAAGAACTCCACCATACTCTATTTTTCAATAAAACATATATCTAAACTAGAAAAAGACAGCCGCTACCTACTACTTCCAGGGCCGACTTCTCCCTGAGCCTTGTAAGTGTCGAAGAAAGTGTAATTAGGTTTGGTCTTCATAAATGTAATTCTGATATTTGTACTTGTAAAAGAAAATAATTATTAATTTTTTCATTATCAAGAATGTTTTTCTTGCCCATTTGATAGGTAAAGCACATATTTAAGTGCTCCAAGGAAAGTGAAAGAGTTAATGTAATTGTTGAATACACATGTGGGAATGTTACAATATGTAAATATATGTATTAGAGTCAAAGCAATATTTCAAATCCTACAAAGCAAAGACAAGTCTCCTCTTCAAGTCAGCTAAAAGAAATGAATTTTTGGTGCACTTAAAGTCAAGTTGGCCTCACTACCTCAAGTTAGCTTAATAGGAGGTACATACTCCTATAGATACAGCCATTTGACCTCACAATTAGACCATCAAGTGATCTTTGAAATCATCGAAGAAGAGACTCAAGAAAGAGGTGCGAAAAAGGAGAAGAAAGGTGCTTCTAGGGAAGTGAAGAAGGAAAATTATAAACTAAGTTTGGGAGGATTGTTTTAGGGCCTAATTCTATCATACCTGTGAAGAAAGGAGGGTAATTCTGTAGTAACATAAGATCCAAAAGTTCAACAACATAACAAAGTTTGATTGGTCTAAGAAGAGACACCAAATAGGCCTCCATCTCAAGTGAAGGAGGTCTCACAATAACGAAGGAAGGGAGAAAGTAAAAATTACTATCTCAAGCCCTAGATCAACCACACATGCAAATAAATCAGGTATGTAGTAGGGTTGAGAGGATAATCCTCTAACTCAGAGATATACCGGAAGAAGAGACTCAAATCTATAGTCTAAGTATTAGGGAAAATAAAGATTTCCAAGCGAAGGAAAGTAAGGCACCAAAGAAGAGGTCTCTAAGGAGACCTAAGGTTTCTGCAGTTGCCAAAAAAAAGCGAAGGAAAGTGCCATCAACTGCTCGAAGGAGTTTGAAGGAAGAGATCAAGGTGCAGTGCAGAGGAAGGATTTGATTGAAGAACATAAGGGGAGGTACAAAAGAGAGATTGTGTCTTGTTCTTGGAGGATCTACTGGTCAAGGGTATAGTGTTTAGCATTTGCCAATTGAAGCTTCAATAAGAGAAATTTGCAGAAGGGTTTTCCTCTCTAGGAGAGAAAGGTTTTTCCTTGGTTGAGAGCAAACATCTTGTGTTCTTATCTCTTTTTTTTATAGTTGTTTGATGAAGTAAGAGAACACACACTAATAATAATAAGAAAGGATTGTGGCAATAAGAAAAATTAAAAATTACCTCACAAATAGTTATCATCATCACAAGAATCTCATCCTAACCTAGATGCCCTAGATTATTCAACATGGTATCATAGCTAAGGTGTCACATCAAGGAAGGGAATCTCAAGAGCCCATAAATTTTGAAGCATCAGATCTACAGGTAAAGGTTCCAAATCCATCAAAGACGAGGAGGATTACTATCTTCTCTTAGATCCATCAAGAGGGACTATCATTATGGGAACAAAAGAAAGCCTTCCATCTAAAGGCATCTTCAAGAAGGTTCATCCAAGAAGGATTTACGTCAAAGACTCATCATTTTCAAAGGAAGGTACTCAGATCCAAACCAATCATTTAAGATCTCTGGATCTACACATTGAGAAGTTTTCATCAACAAGAAAATCTCACTCAAGGCACCTTGAAGGAAGCATCTTGAAGAAATCCAAGATCCGAGAAGCTAAAAATATATTCATCAAGGAAGCAAAAAAGTTATCCTCATCACTAACACTCTCAAGTACATATTTTTATGGCATATCTTGAAAATATCAAAATGGATTTTTGCAAGGAAAGCAACAAATTGGTTGGGACTGCTTATTTCCTTGCATGGAAAAAGAGTATTGATCTACTTCTCAAAGAAAATGAACTTCCAGACTACATCAAGGGGAGTGTCAATGTTCTTGCTAAGGAAAAAGCTCAAGCCCTAGCAAAGTATAATAAGGAAAACACAAGGGCTCAATGGATTCTGATAGAATCCATCAAGGAACCTCTCATTCCATATGTTTCCAAACTTGAAACATCTAAAGAAATATATGATAATATGGTGAATCTATTTTCAGTTAGTTTAGCTGGAGAAGCGATATCGTTGCATAATGAACTATTTAAAATGAATATATCCAAAGAAGAAGGAATAGCTCCCTACTTCATGAAGATCTTTGAGATGAGAGACCAACTGCAAGAACTGAGGGAAGTTATGTTAGACAAAGAGGTGACAACTATGGTGCTCAATGCATTACTTCAGGAATGGGGCAACTTCACATAAAGTATATATGCCAAGAAGGAAGCTACCCCCTTGAATTAACTTTGGTCTCTATGCAAAATTGAGGATACTAAACTCAAAGATAAAGACGATGTGGGATCAAATGAGCAAGCATTTGCTTCTATGGCCAAAATAAAAGGGAAATTTGGCAAGTTTGGTCCACAAAGAAAGGGTAAAATAGATATGTCCAAAGTCCAATGCTTTGGCTGCCAAGAGTATGTAAACTATGAGAGGGATTGTTCAAGTTCAAGAAGGAAAAAAATAAGAGGAAACAAGAACAAGCCCACATTACCCAAGAACTAAAAGAAGAAGAGAAGAAGTAGAAGAAGGAGGACCCTCCGGATCTCTACTATGACTGAGATCAACTTATTCACATAAGTCTTCTTTAAAGTTCTGGGTATCATAGGAACATGTAGCAGTAGGATAGAATGCATGATTTATGAGAATGGTATCTTCAGGAATATAGGAGAATTATGTAGAGATAGCTTAGATAAAGATATTCATATAATAAGGATGTAACCATTGAATGAGCTCATCAATCCATAAAGTAATATCGTGATTAGGAAGAATCATATTAGAAAGCCATTATCATCAATAGGGAGGAGTATTTTCAGAATGAGGACTAAAGGATCCTTTAGTGAAATCTTCAATAGAGGGTTCATGAATTTTAGAAAATGAAGATGTCTTGATAGGAATTCCACTTATGGGGAATCAAGAAAGGATGATATGTAGGAAGGGAAAGATGTAGCAAAGAAAAAGAGATTGAGATAATCTCAATATAGGAAGCTGCCAAAGGAAGTTGAGATGATCAAGGAAAAAACTAAGATGAGGTATGTATGCATCTATGTTTTCAGTTAAAGTCATGTCATCATTTGCATTAGTGAGCATGGGGAATTTCTCTGGTAGCATGGTCAAGAACATGATAGATCTCTTTCATTGAAGAAAATTCTCGAAGGCATGGTTCACTCACTGATAAAGGTCAAAATTAGAAATGTCCTCATATGGAGTATGAGTAGGTCAACCAAGAAAATATATAGAGAAGCATATGAGATAAGGAAATTAGGAATAAAGGAACACCATTGAAACTAGGAATCAACATCCAACAAACATGTTGAGACATCTCTTGGAAGAAGGCATGAGAATTCTGACAAAGGAAGAAAAATATCAAAGGACCCTTGACACCTGGAAAGGCCTTGGAGATATGAACATGCAGGATGCTAATTTTTTAAGCCAACAAAATGTCATGATGAAAAGCCATCTTGTAAGGTAATATTTTATGTAATGTTATTTTTGATTTCTTGAATAATATCTAGATGAGTTCATGCAGGGCTACTGGAACAAGGGTTGTAAGTATAAGTACAACTATCATTCATGCAGTGGATGGAAATTCCTGAAAGAAGCATGATTAGAAGGAAGTAGCCATATGACAAAGGTTCCAAATATGTATCAAGAAGGCAACTTTCCATGAATAAAGGAATGACATGATTAACTAAGAAGGAAGTGATCAATGGATGATACCCTAGAAGGAAGAAGCTCAACATAACTTCATGACATCAAGGAAAGAAATTGATAAAGCAACTGAAGGACCCAGAAGAACTTAAGTTGTTGAAAAAAAGGAGAGTCCTTAGTTGAGAGGCAGATATGACAAGTCCCTGATTAAGAGGGATATTGGGCAAGTCCCTGGTTAGAGGGAGCTCGGGTACATTCTTTTATAGGAATTGACATATCTTTCCTAGTTGAGAGGGAGAGATAAGCACAACATTCTTTTCTTAAGATGGGAAGAAAGAATGGAGGATTGGGTAATCATCTGACATCTGATGCTCTTTGAGGATGTGTAGGGCATCCAAGAGAAGGGTAGGTAAGAGGACCAATATTCTTTGAGGGTTGAGAACCCAAGATAAGAATAGTCCTAGAAGGTCATACTCAGTGATCACCTAGGTGGGTATGTACCTTGAGAGACAACGATGAAGGTGTCTATAGTCACTAGTATCGCCAAAATTGTGTTATGATATAATGTCAGATAGAGCTATCAGTCAAGGCCTTGCTGTGGAAACAATGTTGGTTACTATGATGCTAGAATAGATGGATTTCTAATTTGATTTCTCGTATGTGAATTCATCAAATTAAAAATGTCCAAACACCTTGTAAAGTGATTTATGCATACCTCCCTAGTTAAGAGGGAGTGTTGAAGAAAGTGTAACTAGGTTCAGTCTTCATAAATGTAATTTTTATCTCTGTATTTGTAAAAGAACATAATTGTTACTTTTGTCATTATCAAGAATGGGTTTCTTGCCCGTTTGATAGGTTAAGCACATGTTTAAGTGCTTCTAGGAAAGTCAAAGAGTCAATGTAATTGTTGAAGACCCATGTGGGCATGTTACACTATGTAAATCTATGTATTCGAGTCAAAGAAATATGTCAAAAGAGATCCTCCAAAGAACATATGAGTCTCCTCTTCAATTTAGCTAAAATAAATGAATTTTTGGTGCACTTAAAGTCAAGTCATTCTCACTAGCTCAAGTCGAAGCAATAGGAGGGATAAACTACTATATAGGGCCATTCGACCTCACAATTAGACCATCAAGTGATCTTTGAAATTAGTGAAGAAGAGAGTCAAGAAAGAGTTGCAAAAAAGGAGAAGAAAGGTGCTTCTAGGGCAGTGAAGGGGGAAAATTAGAAACTGAGTTTGCGAGGACTGTTTTAGGGCCTAATTCTATCACACACGCAAAGTAGAAGAGGAAAGTTATGTAGTCACATAAGATCCACAATTGAAACAACATAATAGAGTTCGATTAGGATAAGAAGAGACTCCAAATAGGCCTCCATCTCAAGCGAAGGAGGTCACACATATAGAGAAGGAAGGGAGTAAGTAGAAAGGCCTATCTCAAGCCCTAGATCAGCCACACCTATGAATAAATCATGTTTGTAGTAGGGTTAAGAGAATCAGCCTCTAACTTGGAGATATACCGAAAGAAGAGACTCAATTCTTTTGTTTAAGTATTAAGGAAAAGGAAGATTTCCAAGAGAATGAAAGTAAGGCACCAAAGAAGTCTCTAAGGAGACCTAAGGTTTTGTAGTTGTTGGAAAAAGAGTGAAGGAAAGTGCCATCGATTGTCAGAAGAAGTGTGAAGCAAGATATCAAGGTGAAGTGCAGAAGAAGGATTTGATTGAAGAACATAAGGGAAGGTACAAAAGAGTGAATGTGTCTTGTGCTTGGAGGATCTACTGGTTAAGGGTCTAGGGTTTGGAAATTTTCAATCGAAGCTTCAATAAGAGAAATTTACAGAAGGGTTTTTCTCTCTAGGAGAGATAAGTTTTTCCCTGGTTGAGAGCCAACATCTTGTGTTCTTGTCCGGTATGTTTTGATAACTGTTTGATGAAGTAAGAGAACATACACTAATAATAATAAGAGAAGATTGTGCCAATAAGAAAAATTAAGAAGTACCTCACAAATAGTTATCACCGTCAAAAGAATCTCATCCTAACCTAGATGCCCTAGATTCTTCAACAGCAAGGAGGTGTGGCTAGTTCTTCAACTTTGCCAGCCCCAAGATCCAGGTTCCGATTTTCCACGCTCGTGACACCTTCAACATTAGGAACAAGTCCATCCCTATATCGAAATACTTATTTTAGCACACCCATAATGGTTGTCTCAAATTTATTGTCAATATTTTCAACCTTATGGCCAATGTTTAAGATGTCTTCTGACAGACTTACCATGGTTTTCTAAAGAGATTCCATGTCCTTACCAAGACCCAACAATTCTACATACTAGACCACCATGTTTTCATTGATTTCTTTCACTATTTCCTTGATTAATTTCTTGCAGGAGCTATCAACAATGTCCCGTATGTTCCCACTATGCCCAGACTTCGCCGCGTCAATGCCACTTCCATTATTTGCTAAGGCCATTTTCTTGGCAATTCTCCCCTGTACTAACAATATCATTTGGTTTATCTGTTGCAAAAAACTGCTATAAATAATGGCTTGGTTCGTCCCAACATTCCTTCCTATCTTATACTCATTAAATGAGCACTAGCTATGCATCATGGTGAAACAACTACCATCCATTTCCATCACTGCCAAAACCTGCTTGGAGTGAATTGCGATGGTACCTGCCCAACCCTCGAGTGAAACCATATTAAATAACCAAACTAATGACCAAGGAGTGAAAGCTGACCTGCTATGGTTCATGGCCTTCGAACTCCCGTGATCACATCTGTGCATTAACTTCCTACCAACCACCCCTTCTCCCAACGCACTAAAAAAGCCATTAGAATGTTGTCCATAGTAACTGCCTAATTATGCTTCTATAGACCCGTACTCTAGTTGTACTGCACCAGTCTTATATTTTTATACTGTATTATGGGATATAACATATTTCAAATATGTTGTTGATACGTAAAGAGCCATGTTCTAACTTTGCCCCCACGTTGGCTTGTGCATCCACCGCTTGGTTATTGGCACACTTTACATGGAAAATTTTAAAATTTTCAATCTCCTTTAAGAGATACATTATCCTTATAATGATTGGAGCATGTTTCAATGAAGTTCTCGTGCTTGGAGAGACTCAATTTTTTTTGTATTATAACCATAGATTCACCAACAATTATTAGGTTCTTGATACCTTTAGAGACACTGATTTTCAATCCTTTCCAAAGAGAGAGAGCTTCTACTTTATTGTTCATGGCATTTTTGAGTCCCCATGAAAACTTTAATTCAACCTTTTCTTCAAGGTTTACCAGAACCCCTCTCACTCCAACCTCTCCAGGGTTACCTTTCGAAGCTCCATCAAAATAGAGATGCACCTGGCTAATATTTCTTTGCCAATCAACAAATTTATCCCTGATCAGTCTTATATAGAAGGGATGGATGACATGAGGTTTTGAGCTTGGAGCTTGGATATTGAAAGTGAATATTTTGAACCACTATTTTTCATTATTAGTTGGTTTTTTTAGGTTTGAAACATCAAATCCCCTAGATGATATAACCTCGAAGAGAAGTGTCATACCTTTAATTGTTGTAGTTATTGGATTATGATGTTTATCTTGAAATATCGTTTGGTTTAGATAAAGCTAAATCGACCAACAAAGGTATTTTGGAATCGCCATCCAACAACAATTTAAGAGAGAATTTGAGGAGCAAGGAAATTTGAACTTCCAATATATAAACATCTCGTTCCAATCCTCAACTATGTGGGGAGAGTGAACTAGGGATGCTAAGGTGAACTTCCAGGTATCCAAAGAAAAAGGGCATTGACAAAAATTATTCTTGATAGATTCCTCTACTTTACCACATAAGACACAACAAGAGGGACCATGAATGTTCCTTTCCTTAAGTTTTTTGCCGTAAGGATTTTCTTGTGCAACATTTCCCACCAAAAGATATTGATCTTAGGGAGCCCATCACTATTCCAAATCTTCCCCTAGATATTGTAGGGAGGGGGGGGAGGAAGGATTCTTAATTAGAAGAGCGTAACCATCTTTGACTGTATATTTTTTGGTCTTGCTTCCCATCCATACACGACTGTCCAATTTGCTTGTAATGATAGGAGGAAACCCTTTTAGATGATTGATCATGGAATGCCAATGCTTCAGTAGATCGATGAGCAGGTCCAAAGACAACCACCTACACCACAGTCCGTGATCATCCCAACATGATATGTCCGGTAGATGAATATAACCATTCTCTTCCATCCAATTAGAGAAATCCACAAACCTAGGATAGGAGATGAAGTTAGACAGAAGTGAGTGATATTTCCAAAGGTGAATGCATTTCCCATTACCTGGCTACCAACTAAGATGTTCCAACTTGAAAGATAATGAAGCCTTACACAACCTCCAAATTTTGAGCCTTTGCCTTCCCATAGTTCTCCTTCTAGTGTAATACGATGATTTTTATAGAAATATTTTCTTGTAAAGGCATTTTTCCACCACTCGTTGGATTCTGAGAGGAGTCTCAAAACTAGTTTTTCCCCAAGAGCCAGGTTCATAAGTTGAGGGTCCTTGATTGCTAAAGAGCTCTTTAGTTGTCTTACAAAATTCCAATTGACAAGGTGGAATTTGTGGTCGTTACTCTTGGCCCCTTACTATAGAAACTTCTGAATTAGCTTGCTAATTTGTTGATTTATACTTTTTGACACTAAAATACTAGCTCCCAGGTACACTGAGAGAGAGAAGAGAACAAATTTTATGAGAGTAACTCTCTCTGCCAAGTTGAGCCACCTTACTCCCCAGGAATGTGCTCTTTTCCTTATTTTTTGGATTACAATCTCCCAATCTTCCCCAGTTGTTGACTTAAAAGAGATGGGAATCCCAAGGTAGGAGAAGGAGACTAGAAAACCTATCAAGTGAGTGATTATCGTCAAAGTCACCTCTAGATAATTCCAACCAATCAATTGACATTTTAATTTATTTATCAATTCCGTAGATAAGATGAGATACCAATCCAAAATATTTTTGAATCTTAAGGAAATCGCTAAGAAGGCACCTCCAAGCAAGAGGGTGTTGTTAGCAAACTGAGAGTGATTTATTTCATGCACATTTCTTGCAATGGATAGGTGAGGGATAGATTTGACTACCCTCTTAGACTCAGTGCTTCAACCATGATTATATATAAAAGAGGCAACAGAGGTAATCCTTGCCGAAGGCCTCTAAAGGAAAAAAAGAAGGGTGTCGGGTGTCCATTAATGAAGGGAGCGATCTTAGGAGAACCAATACAAGAAATAGCCCATAAAATGAATTCATTTCTAAGCATAATTTTTTGATGACAAGAAAAGGAAAGGACTGATTTACTCGATCAAATACATTTGCCGTACTAGTTTGATAACCATTCCAACTTTTCTCGCCTCTTTGCTAGAATGATTTGCCTCCTGAACTATAATGAAATTATCGATAATATTATGATGCTGCATGAAGACACCTTGATTCTTAGAAATGAAGGAAGGGAGAAGAGGCTCAATCTCGTTGGAGATGATTTTCATCAAGATTTTATAGGAAGAGTTACACAACGAGATAGGGCGAAATCTTGAAAAGGTAGAGGGGTTGGCTTCGTTTGGAATCAGGGTAGGGAAGGATGAATTAGTGCTTCCTCTAATCTTCTATTGGACTCTGCTATGATTCAACATTCTGATAAGATCCTTTTTTATAATGTTCCTAAATATTCGATAAAAATAGATAGATAAGCCATCTGGACTTGGTTCCTTCTTGGGTTCCAAGGACCAAATCATATTTCAAATTTCTTCTTCCATTTATTCATCTATAAGAGTCTGATTGGAAAATGAGGAGATTATTTGTGGCATTGCCCATAGAAAATTGTTGGCATTGTCTAAAGGAATATTATCATTATGGAGGAGATCTTTGAAAAAGTTAAAAGCCTCAATTTTTATTTCTGCAAAGGTGCTAGCCTTCTGCCTTCGTTCAAGCTTTATCTCCCTTATTCAGTTTCGATTCTCCCAAGCCATGGCCTAATTGTGAAATAAGGAAGTGTTGGAGTCCCCTGCTTTTAACCAAAGACTACGAGATTTTAACCTCCACATATTTTCCTCTTGCTGAATTAGATTAAAGATGTGTGTGGAGAGGTCCTTTTACTTTTGGATATGATTTTCTTCTATCTGTGCTTCCTCCAACATCTTATAGTGCTCATCAAGTTCTTGAACTTTGCCTCTCATTTATTTCCCCGGGGGTTGGTAATTCTCTTTCAACCACTTCCTCAACTCTTTTTTGATATTATTGAGCTTAAATTCCCAGGCATAACTGGGGAAGCCCTAAACTGGAGACAACCAAGTCTGCTTTACCAGTTCCCCAACCTCTTCAGAGAGGCACCAATTTGCATTGAATTTTAAAGGAAACGGTCTAAGAGTTTTATTATTCTTCAAGGTTATCATGATGGGATGATGGTCCAAGTCTCCTTGTGCTTCAATAGTCGAAGAGAAATCCAGGCCTTTGAGGAGCCAACTACTATGGATCAAGAAACAGTCCAGGTGTGTTGCAATAAAATTATCACTGGACCATTTGTTGGATCATGTATATTTCCCAAACTTGGGCTTGGTATCTATCATATCCCATCACTCTATTGTTTCATCCATTCTATGTCCCTCCTATTTTCTCTACCATATTTAGTACTGTGTGAAAGTCACCTCCTATCGTGCTCCCATCGCACTATTGGAATGATGGTTTCTCTCATTTAGAGCTTCTAATGAGTCCCATAATTTGACATTTTCACTATATAGAACTAGTCCATAAATATTTATGAAGGGGATTCTTTCTCCTTTATCTCTTTCCTCTAGGAGAAGCATCACCTAGGATTTCATCTTTATTTCTTCAACCAGGGTGAAATTATTTTTTGACCAAAAGATATTAAGCCCTCCATAGGCTCCCCTTAAAGACTCGATGGACCCAAAGCAATCTTTCCAGAAATTTTTAGTTTCTCTTCAAACCCCCGCTTTCTCTAAATTTATTTCTTGTAGAAACACCAACATTGGAGATTCTTGTTTGATTATGTCTCTTACTACTAGGATTTTAGCATGGTTTCCTAGCCCTCTTATATTCTAGGATATTACTTTCATTACTTATGAATGGAAGGGGAGAATCCACCATCCTTTCATTCTTTGTTTATCCTTTTCCCCTTGAGAATTTCTGAAATGGCTGTTTGGTTTCCAAGTTTTTTGTTTAGTTCAAATTCTTTTTCTCGTTGTTCCCTCTTATTTGAACTTATTTTTCTCTTTGAGGGGTCTATTTCCTCATTGATACATTCATATTCCCAAGATAAATTTTGAATCTTATTTTGGGTGATAACTCTTTCTATGTCCTTATGCATACTTCCAGGGGTGATACTCAAATGGTCAGGGGCTAGAGCAGTCTCCAGGGGGGTGGCTTCACACCCACCTTCCTTCGGATTACTCTTTGCCACTATTTCACCTTCTTTGACTACCAAAGCCTCCTCCACGCTTGTCTTTTCGACTTGTTGGAGGGGAGTTTCCAATTCATCATCACTTAATACTTTGAAGGGATTCGAGGAGGAAGAAGCTATGATGTTGGCTACAATTCCTCGAGGCTTTGGAATTGTTCCTTTTTCTTTTAGAGCACATTCTAGTTTCTATCAGTTTTCTTCTTGAGTAGCGAGATCCTCGAAACTTTTATCTTTCCCAGCTTTGGCGCAATCTCGAGCAAAGTGGCCATAATCATGGCACTTTCTACATTTGAAAGGTATTTGTTCATAGTTCTCTAGAGGAAAAAAAGAAGGGTGTCGGGTGTCCATTAATTAAGGGAGCGATCTTAGGAGAACCAATACCAGAAATAATCCATAAAATGAATTCATTTCTAAACCTAATTTGGGATTATAACCTCGAAGAGAAGTGTCATACCTTTATTTGGGAATTGCCATCCAACAATGATTTAAGAGAGAATTCGAGGAGCAAGGAAATTTGAACTTTCAATATATAAACATCTCATTCCAATCGTCAACTATGTGGGGAGAGTGAACTAGGGGCGCTAAGGCAAACTTCCAGGTATCCAAAGAAAAAGGGCATTGAAAAAAAATATGCTTGATAGATTCCTCCGCTTTACCACATAAGACACAACAAAAGGGACCATGAATGTTCCTTTCATTAAATTTTTTACCGTAAGATTTCTTGTGGTCACATTCCCAACAAGATATTGATCTTGATCCCCTCACTGTCCATCTCCCCTAATATTGTAGTGGGGGGGGGGAGGAAGGATTCTTAATTAGAAGAGCATAACCATCTTTGACTATATATTTTTTGGTCTTGCTTCCCATACATACACAACTATCTAATTTTCTTGTAATGATAGGAGAAAACCCTTTTAGACGATTGATCATAGAATTCCAATGCTTCAGCAGATCGATGGTCAGGTCCAAAGACAACCACCCACACCACAGTCTGTGATCGTCCCAACATGATATGTCTGCTAGATGAATATAACCATGCTCTTCCATCCAATTAGAGAAATCCACAAACCCAGGATAGGAGATGAAGTCAAACAGAAGAGAGTGATATTTCCAAAGGTGATTGCATTTCTCATTACCTGGCTACCAACTAAGATGTTCCAACTTGAAAGATAATGAAGCCTTACATAGTCTCCAAATTTTGAGCCTTTGCCTTCCCATAGTTCTCCTTCCAGTGTAATACGATGATTTTTATAAAAATATTTTCTTGTAAAGGAATTTTTCCACCACTCATTGGATTCTGAGAGGAGTCTCAAAACTAGTTTTTCCCCAAGAGCCAGGTTCATAAGTTCATGGTCCTTGATTGCTAAAGATATCTTTAGTTGCCTTACAAAATTCCAATTGACAAGGTGGAATTTGTGGTTGTTACTCTTGCCCCCTTACTATAGAAACTTCTAAATTAGCCTGCTAATTTGTTGATTTATACTTTTTGACACTAAAATACCAGCTCCCAGGTACACTGAGAGAGGAGAGAAAATTTTTTATGAGAGTAAACCTCCCTGACAAGTTAAGCCACCTAACTCCCTAGGAATGTGCTCTTTTCCTTATTTTTTGGATTACAATCTCCCAATCTTCCCCAACTGTTGGCTTAAAAGATATGGGAATCCCAAGGTAGGAGAAGGAGGCCTAATTGACATCCACTAGAAAACCTAGCAAGTGAGCGATTACTGTCAAAGTCACCTCTAGATAATTCCAACCAACCAATTGACATTTTAATTTATTTATCAATTCCGCGGATAAGAGGAGATAACAATCCAAAGTATTTTTGAATCTTAAAGAAATCAATAAGAAGGCACCTCCAAGCAAGAGGGTGTTGTTAGAAAACTCAGAGTGATTTATTTCACGCACATTCCTTGCAATGGATAGGGGAGGAATAGATTTGACCACCCTCTTAGACTCAGTGCTTCAACCATGATTATATATAAAAGAGGCAACAAAGGTAAACCTTGTCGAAGGCCTCTAGAGGAAAAAAAGAAGGGTGTTGGGTGTCCATTAATGAAGGGAGCGATCTTAGGAGAACCAATACCAGTAATAATCCATAAAATGAATTCATTCCTAAGCCTAATTTTCCGATGACAAGAAAAAGAAAGGATTGATTTACCTAATCAAAGACATTTGCCGTACTAGTTTGATAACCATTCCAACTTTCCTGCCACTTTTCTAGAATGAATTGCCTCTTGAACTAGAATGATATTATCGATAATATTATGATGCTGCATGAAGCCACCTTGATTCTCAGAAATGAAGGAAGGGAGAAGAGGCTTAATCCTATTGGATATGTTTTTCGTCAAGATTTTATAGGAAGAGTTACACAACAAGATAGGGTGAAATCTTGAAAAGGTAGAGGGGTTGGCTTCCTTTGGAATCAAGGCAAGGAATGATGAATTAATGCTTCCTCCGATCTTCTATTGGACTCTGCTATTATTCAACATTCTGATAAGATCATTTTTTATAATGTTCTTGAATATTCTATAAAAATAGATAGATAAGCCATCTGGACCTAGTGCCTTCTTGGGTTCCAATGACCAAATCACATTTCAAACTTCTTCTTCCATTTATTCACCTATAAGAGTCTGATTGGAAAATGAGGAGATTATTTGTGGCATTGCCCATAGAAAATTGTTGGCATTGTCTAAAGGAATATTATCATTATGGAGGAGATCTTTGAAAAAGTTAAAAGCCTCGATTTTTATTTCTGCAAAGGTGCTGGCCTTCTGCCTTTGTTCAAACTTTATCTCCCTTATTCAGTTCCGATTCTCCCAAGCCATGGCTTGATTATGAAAGAAGGAAGTGTTGGAGTCCCCCTCTTTTAACCAAAGACTACGAGATTTTAACCTCCACATATTTTCCTCTTGCTGACTTAGATTAAAGGTATGTGTGGAGAGGTCCTTTTACTTTTGGATATGATTTTCTTCTATTTGTGCTTCCTCCATCATCTTATAGTGCTCATCAAGTTATTGAACTTTGTCTCTCCTTTCTTTCCCCGGGGGTTGGTAATTCTCTTTCAACCACATCCTCAACTCTTTTTTGATATTATTGAGCTTAAATTCCTAGGCATAACTGGGGAAGCCCTAAACTAGAGACAACCAAGTCTGCTTTACGAGTTCCCCAACCTCTTCAGAGAGGCACCAGTTTGCATTGAATTTTAAAGGAAACGGTCTGAGAGTTTTAGTATTCTTCAAGGTTATCACGATGGGATGATGGTCCAAGTCTCCTTGTGCTTCAATAGTCAAAGAGAAATCTAGGCCTTTGAGAAGCCAACTACTATGTATCAAGAAATAGTCCAGGTGTGTTGCAATAAAATGATCATTGGACCATTTTTTGGACTATGTATATTTCCCAAACTTGGGCTTGGTATCTATCATATCCCATCACTCTATTGTTTCATCCATTCTATGTCCCTCCTATTTTCTCTACCATAATTAGTACTGTGTTGAAGTCACCTCCCATTGTGCTCCCATCGCACTATTGGAATGATGGTTTCTCTCATTTAGAGCTTCTAATGAGTCCCATAATTTGACCTTTTCACTATGTAGAACTAGGCCATAAATATTTATGAAGGGGATTCTTTCTCCTTTATCTCTTCCCTCTAGGAGAGGCATCACCTAGGATTTCACCTTTATTTCTTCAACCAGGGTGAAATTATTTTTTGACCAAAAGATATAGAGCCCTCCAGAGGCTCCCCTTGAAGACTCGATGGACCCAGAGCAATCTTTGAGAAATTTTTAGTTGCTCTTCAAACCTCCGCTTTCTCTAAATTTGTTTCTTGTAGAAACACTAACATTAGAGATTCTTGTTTGATTATGTCTCCTACTGCTAGGATTTGAGTAGGGTTTCCATGCCCTCTTATATTCTAGGATATTACTTTCATTACTTATGAATGGAAGGGGAGAATCCACTCATTCTTTTTTTATCCTTTTCCCCTTGAGAATTTTTGAAATGGCTGTTTGGTTTCCAAGTTTTTTGTTTAGTTGAACTTATTTTTCTCATTGTTCCCTCTTGTTTGGACTTCTTTTTCTCTTTGAGGGGCTATTTCCTCATTGATACATTCATCTTCCCAAGATAAATTTTGAATCTTATTTTGGGTGATAACTCTTTCTATGTCCTTATGAATACTGCCAGGGGTGATACTCAAATGGTTAGGAGCTGGAGCAGTCTTTAGAGGGGTGGCTTCACACCCACCTTCCTTCAGATTACTCTTTGCCACTATTTCACCTTCTTTGACTACCAAAGCCTCCTCCACGCTTGTCTTTTCGATTTGTTGGAGGGGAGTTTCCAATTCATCATCACTTAATACTTTGAAGGGATTCGAGGAGGAAGAAGTTGTGATGTTGGCTACAATTCCTCGAGGCTTTGGAATTGTTCCTTTTCCTTTTAGAGCACATTCTGGTTTCTGTCAGTTTTCTTCTTGAGTAGTGAGATCCTCAAAACTTTTATCTTTCCCAACTTTGGCGTAGTCTCTAGCAAAGTGGCCATAATCATGGCACTTTCTATATTTGAAAGGTATTTGTTCATAGTCCAAAATTTGTCTATGCTTCCATTCACCCAGATTTAGATTGATTTCCATCGGCAGACCCTTTTCCAAATCTACCTCTACACATATTTTGGCACAGGCGAATTGGGAGCCTTTGGGTTTAGTTCAAGAATTTCCCCACCCCATTGCCAATAACTTTGAGAATCATCATTCTAGTAGGAGATTGAAAGTCATGGATGTTTGAACCACACTAGAATAGCAGTGGGAATGCCCTCGTCTGGATAGAAGTCCAGAGTCCATTTATTCAACCTCTGGATCCGAAGAAGTATGACCCATTTTGAAATACTACATCTTTGTCCTCTTTTATTTGAAATAGAAAAATGAACAACCCATTACCCACCATTGAGAGAGCAATCTCTCCCTTCATCATTGGCTTCCATTATTTCCCTATCCAAACTTCCATCGACCTTGGAGAAGGCCACATACCCTTAAATTTACCTATAAGTGATCTCTTGGTATATGCCACGGAAGTTCAACGTGCTCCATCTGACAAAGAAACATTCTTAATCTCATCATTTCGGTTAACAAATTTGGACGCAACAACAACTGACCATGCATGCTTGGGGAGGAAATCCACCAGGGATTGGAAGGCGGCATCGACATAGGAGTTAGGTAAGGGTGGAGGGGGGCCACCCCCTCCTCGGGGGCCATTGAACCAATCAACGAAGGAAATAGCAAAGGAACCTCAGAGCTCAGAGTGACCTTCTTTAAAAACCACATTTATTGTTCATATTATGTGATCTATAAGAAAAGGTATCTATTACTCATGTATTCTTTCTTATTTATTCCCAAAAGTGAAAATACTTATTCATCATATAAAATTTAATTACATAATCAATTAATTCCAATTCTAATTAAGGATTAAAACATAAAAAGTTTAAATTTAATTATTTTTAAAATTTATTTCTAATAATTTATTATATTTAATTTAAAAAAATTCAAAATAAAATACACATATCTTTATGAGATTTATAATTTGATATCAAAACTGTAATAAATTTTGTCTTCTATAATTTTTCCCGTTTTAAATTAACACTTATGATTTAATCACCTAAATCGTTTCTCCTTATGGGAGGATGAGTTTTATTTATACCGCTTCTTTGTAAAATGACAAGGCATTTGAAATGGATAACATACTATTGAATTTGCTACACCCTTTCACATAAAAAGAAATTGATTGGTTGTTTGAGCTACAAATGCAAGTTTTAGTTGAATGATTGAATTTCCATTAATTACGATGTAAGGAGTTTCCCTCTGAAATCCATCCCCCATTTTGCCTACCTGTCATCCTTGGACACCGTATGATTAGATGTTAGACGATTACAAAGACTTGAACCGTCGATCAAAACAGTTACAAATTCGTTGGAAGTGTTTCTGGAGCAAAGGTGTCGTCTCCTTCTAATTGTAATGGAAGGATTGAAAGTGTTTCACCCTCCCCATCGGTGGCTAAATCAGCCAAAATAATGGTCTGTTTATTTTATCTGTGAATCTACTTGGTTTCTTTGAGTTGGGATTCAGAGTTTTTTGGGGAGTTGGTATTTTTTTTTTGCTTGACCGTGTTTGGATTTATTGCAGAAACACATTGGAATGAAACCTCGTCCTGCAAAATTTCTAAAGGCATATTGATAGTATCAGACAACTGCTATGGCTTATTCTATTGTGTCTATTTCTAAAGGAGATTTATTATAAGCCACTAGGTTTTTCAAAATTCTACAGATACCCAAAAAATGGATTCTATTTGATTGATAATTTGTTGGGATTTAAATTATTCAGGTGTTAGCAGCATTTTCAGAGCAAGAGGTCGAAGTTGCGGAGGTGTTGTTTGGATTTGCAAGCCACCCAAAAAATGGATTATGTTTGATCGATAATTTGTTGGGATTTAAATTATGTAGGTGTGACAACATTTTCAGAGCAAGAGCTCGAATTTGTGGAGGTGTTGTTTGGATCTGCAAGCCAAATTACTAGTGCAGAAGAAAATTTAAATGATTTGAAGGCAGCCTCGTCATATTCTCCTTCTTTTCCTCCAAATGTTTCATCTCCTATGCATGTATTATCTCCCATTTCTGCTTCTCTATCCTGATTGGCTCAACTGACCGAGGGTGTATTTTCCTTTCTTTTGATTGGCCGCAGTCTCATGCTTGATCTTATTTTTTCCTCATTGATTTTTTTAATTGAAATGTACTGAAATCTCTTTGCAGGTCCCAAGAAGAAAAGGCCTCGCGCCACTAAGATTGATGAAATTGGATCCCTTGCTGCTCCTGCAACTGCACTCGCTTATTGTCAATCCACGGGGATGGAGATTGGTTCTTCTGACAATGCAGATGGCGTTGTTGGGTTTACCAATGAAATTACAAATGTGTTGCTTACTACAACTTCTGCAACTCAGAATCATACTACATCTTCGTCCTTTGGTCAGAGATATGGAGAGATGACCAGGGAAACAGTTACAGTAAGCGAAAATATTAGTGTTAAGTTTGAGGATTCAGATGTTGTTGCCCCCCTACCAGAGGAAAAAGCGATGGATATTCCTGTAAAGGTGGAAGGCGTTTCTGAATCTGAAAGAAATTAGATAGAAGAAAAGAATATTAATAGGTAGACTGATGTATTTCCATCTGAAAATTCAATAGGGAAATTTGAATCTTCAGTGATGTAAGTCTTTCAAAACATAGATGCACATGCATGCAATTTCCTATAGTTAGGATTTTTTTTTTCCTCCAGTTCCTTAAGCTGCTTTGTTGGATTTCTATCTGGACAACTCTCCTTCAATCATGGATGCTAAGACTACTTCTTTAGACAAAATGGAGATAGATCTGATGGTATGTTTTTTTGTCAATTCAAGCAACTTTTAATTTCTGATTTTCCCGATAGATAGGGAGGTGGTATAAATAACCATATGATGGGTTTTTGTTCAGGTACCTCCAGAGAAAGGGGCTAACATTTCAGAGATTGACAGTACCATTGTTGTGGCAGCCAGAGCCACTACTGAATTGCCAGTAGAAGGAACTGTAAGAGTGCTTCACTTTTTGCAACCCACGTTGTGTAGTAGTTTTTTTTTAAATATGGGAGAAATTGCCTATAATAAGGATGAAGTATATTAGTGTATAAAAGTTTATTGCAGACACTTAGGTAAGAATGCATGTCATTGTTGAAGTATTTCTCATGTAAATTCTGCTTTGTGATTGTAACAAATGGGAGTCAGTAGTGCATTTGAAGGCAAATCTATATCAGTAGATAAAGTAAGAGATCAGGAGAAAAGGGAAGATAGTTCAGAGTACAAAGAAGGGGAGAAGAGCTCTTGTAAGGGAGACCTCATAGAGGGAAGTGTTGTTGAAAGACATATAAAGGTGGAAAACATTAAGGAAGAAAGTCAGGTAGACAATATGCAAGGAAACGATAATGATTCAAGCAAATTATTGCCACAGAAGCAGGAGGTAATTACCAAGATTGATTCAAGAATGCAGAAACAAGAGAAACCTGGTTAGTGAACTTGCTCTTTTAGTGACAAGAGATTAATTTGAAAATTCAATATATGGATTTTGTTTTCTTGCTTTTTTTCCATCTAAAAAACCTCTTCCATTAGTCATGGTCACATTTTCATACTAATATACATCATCATATTTCTAACTGCCAGGTTCCATCAGATGTTCCATCTCTCGCCGTTTCAGCTTCATGTGTTGTCAGTTGCTCCACTAATGGAGCTGCTGGACCTTCACCCATATCCATGGCTGTAGCAGGGTGGCCTGGAGCGTTATCTGCTCTTGGGTATGAACAACTCTCTACCCTGTTATGTTGATCATGTTGTTTTGTTGTTGCTTGTAATAAGCAATCATTTTCTGAGCTGAAACAAGGATTTGTTCAGCAGGTATTTTGGACCAGCGGTGGCTACTTGACCTGGAACATCTCTGTCTGGAATGATGCCTGTTGAAGGAAACTTGATGAAAGGCATAAAGGTAGCTAATTTGTTTCCACTGATCTTTTAGTTGTGGACTATTTTACATTGCATGGTGAGTCCTTGTAATTTGTTGATTATCGATGTACGCTGGTCAATTCTTGGTAATGAAGAAGGCAGCGTGCAAGCTTTTATATTTTATATTTTATTGCGAAGTTATTTGTGGCTTCCTTAGGGTTGATTTTCCCATGCTTTAAACCTGTCAGATCATTGGACTGTCATAGCTCCTGGAATGCACGTTATCGTTGTATCTATGAATGGGTTTTTCTGCTTCTTGGCTTCGATCATGACCATTTGGGGCGGCCTTCTACATTGATTTCCATCTGCCTTCAACATCATGAGCTAGAGAGTCTATGATATGTTTTGTATTATAAGTTGGCATGTGTTTTGCTTGATCATTCTTTTGTGTCTTCGATCATGGTTTCAGTATTCCTGGATATAGTCTTCCAATTGAGGTGTTATATTTTTTAAAATATTATCAGGTTTTCTCATTTTATCATGTGATGAATCAGTGGAGATAATGAAATGAATGAGTTGGGATATCGGTTTTATGTTGTCCTTCATGAAACGTTGTTCAAAACAACATCTTTGAGACTTACCAATATATTCTATGATGAAGGATTCGTGATAGAAGGACCTTGAAAAAAGCCTCGTTCCTCAGATTTTGGAAAAGATGATTAGATTTCAGAAATGACAAATCAAACACTTGTAACCATCAGTGTTGTTAGATTTATCACCAGCAAAATCTAACACTGAAAATTAAAATTCACCAAAGAGTATTTCAGAGGAAAATCATTTTGATCAGTGAGTAATATGGAGAATAACCACAGATCCGTGCTACTAGCATTTTTCCAGGGAAAATAACCTTGCAAATTGAAACCCAACAACACCCTCTATGAAGAAACCAAAAATACCAGAAACCCTTGTCTTCTCGTCAGATCTACCAAAAGATTCATATAACCGTAAGTAATTTCAATACTCTTCCACAAGAATCCTCAACAAACATATTAGTCTTCAACAATCCAAAGGTGAGAAATCTCTTCAGAGATGACTTATTGCTTTGACTCATTGTTTCCAATAATCCATCCTTCACAATCTTAGAAATGAACTGCGTATGAAAATAGCCACGCTTACAAAGATAGAATTAGATAGAAATGAGGGTGATGAATATGCAATATACAACTAATCAATAGGATGCTCATTTCTATCATTGTTACAGTCATGCATAAGTCAATGTCATGTAATCGGTGTTACTCTTACAACATCAACAAATCGTCAAGGATTTGTCACACAAGGTTTCTATCCTGTGTCAAGGTCTTTAGCTATTAGTTCTATTGGTGAAGCTTCAGACCTAGGATCACAACTTGAAGAGAAGAAACTGGTAGAGCCTCCTAATCTGAAGATAAATATCACATATACCCAAAGAAAAGCTCGGTCTTCTCAAGTAATGGTGCTTCTAAGTTTGCTACTGAGGCATGACAACACAAAATTGTACATTGCTTCCTTTCTATTTTCTAAGGGGAAATGTACGCTCTGAGTAGCCACTTGTGATATTAAAATAGTGAGCTCTGAGGTCAATATAATGCTTAGACTTATTGAGAAACAAGAGCTGGAGATATTCAATAGGCAGAGATGGAGATGGGAGTTTCAATGGACAATTTGCTTCAAACAATTTTAGCTCACAGAATTAGGAATCAATTTCAATTATTATGCCTCTATATAATTCATTCTCTAATGAAGGATTCGTGGTAGAAGGACCTTGAAAAAACCTCATTCCTCATATTTTACCAAAGATGATTAGATTGCAAAAATGATAAATCAAACACTTGTAACCATCAATGTTGTTAGATTTATCACCAGCAAAATCTAACACTGAAAATTCAAATTCACCAAAGAGTATTTCAGAGGAAAATCATTGTGAGAATTGAGTAATATGGAGAACAACTATGGATCTGTGCTACCAGCATTTTTCCAGGGAAAATAATCTTGCAAATTGAAACCCAACAACACCCTTTATGAAGAAACCAAAAATACCAGAAACCCTTGTATTCTATTCAGATCTACCGAAAGATTCATATAACCGTAAGTAATTTCAATACTCTTCCACAAGAACCCTCAGCAAACATATCAGTCTTCAACAGTCCAAAGGTGAGAAATCTCTTCAGAGATGACTTATTGTTTTGGCTCACTGTTTCCAATAATCCATCTTTTACAATCTTAGAAATGAACTGTGTATATAACTAAAATCATATGTTATAATGTAAAATAGAGGTCATTTTATGACAAACCAGTCAATCTGATAGTTCCAATAGCGATGACAAAATTGCGATCAATTTCCATAATATCATATCGAAAGTTATACTAAACGGTTCATAACAATGAATTGCTGATCTAATGGATCAAATAGTGAAAATTGAAATAAATCTGATGGTTGCTATTCCATATTGGAATAGAAGATGTGAGCACATTAACCCAAAGCTCTTGATCTAATAATCCAATGGTGAAAGGTGAAGAAATATCCAAATTCCATAAGACATCAGAAATTAAGTAAAGTTTAAAAGCAAGTTACACTTTCACTGAATGTGACAGCTCTCATGATCCATGATTGAAGGTCTATATTCATACCATATCGTAACATACATAGAAATTAAAGTCAACTTACATTTTTGATATATTGAAGGGTCAGAATGAGTTGAGATTCATGGTGAATATTCATATTAGGTTGTAACTTGCAGAGTTTTTAACCATAAGTTACATTCCAGTGAATCTAACAATGAATATCAATAATGGTGATTGAATTTTTAAATGGGTGGAGTTAATAGAATAATAACAAGTGGTTTCCACCCAATATTCCCACTATATGTTATTAGGTCATTTTAATGGTGGTAATTAATAGAATTTCTACTTACATTTACATTAATGGTTTAAACTACATCATTTTAATTGTGGTAATTAGTAGAATTTATTATTAATGGTTTAAAGTACATGTTATCACTGGGAATCTTACCGGGTTGTGTAAAGGAAAATCCCAAGGTAACATTGAATTAGTTTTTATATTGGAAGTGGACCTTTCCAACTTAGAGAGAGTTATCTCTCATAACTCAGTCACCCTGTGTCACCTCAATAAATCGTTATTTAATCAATATAATGGCTAGATATTATGTACGATAAGATTTAAAATGTTGTAAGACAAAGTAAAATAACCATTGGGCATGGAGTTATGATAATTAGCAAGAAATCTGATGGATCCATTTAAAATGTTGTAGGATAGAGTGAAATATCCATTTAGCCTGAAATCTGATGGATCCTCCATTACTTGGGTATGGATATTAGGGATATTAAGGGTTAAAATGTTGTAGGATAGAGTGAAATATCCATTAAGCATGGAGTCATGATAATTAGCAAGAAATCTGATAGATCATCCATTACCTGACTATAGATATTAAAAGCAGGATAGATGAAACTTTCTTAGATTATCGGTGTAGTTGAAAGTTGAATGGGGATGATAGTCCACTATAGTAGAGCATCCAACGAGGATGAATTCTAAAGTAGATTTAAAAGGAAATGAAAGTATTTGATTGTAAGAAAATAACGCATCAATGAGAAATTCTAAAATATTTGCTTTCCAAAAATGAAAGTATTTGATTGTAAGAAAATAAGACATCAATGATAAATTTAAAAATATTTACTTTCAATAAAATATTGAAGATTATATATAAAATAAAATCACCTAGAAAGAAAAAAATTCAACATAAAGAAACAGATAGGAAAGTAGCATCTCAAGAATCTTTGGACCATAAAATCAAGAATTTTTGGTCCAATCAGATTCAATTAATCTCAAATTTACACAGTAATTTTTTCTCTCTGAAACCGAACCCTTTGTCCTTTTTTTCATCTATTTTATAGAGATATTACATATGTTTTTTCATCTATTTTATAGAGATATTACGTATGTTTCAAATGCAAAATCTGTGGAAAAATATTAACTACAAAATATTCAACACAAAATTGTACACTGCTTACTTTCTATTTTCTAAGGGGGCAATGTACACTCTGAGTAGCCACTTGTAATATTAAAATAGTGAGTTCTGAGGTCAATATAATGCTTAGACTTATTGAGAAACAAGAGCTGGAGATATTCAATAGAAAAAGATGGATATGGGAGTTTCAATGGACAATTTGCTTCAAACAATTTCAGCTCACGGAATCAGGAATCGATTTCAATTATTATGCCTCTATATAATTCATTCTCTGATGAAGGATTCTTGGTAGAAGGACCTTGAAAAAAACCTCGTTCCTCAGATTTTGGCAAAGATGATTAGATTTTAGAAATGACAAATCAAACACCTGTAACCATCAATGTTGTTAGATTTATCACCAGCAAAATCTAACATTGAAAATTCAAACTCACCAAAGAGTATTTCAGAGGAAAACCATTGTGATAATTGAGTAATATGGAGAACAACTGTAGATCTATGCTACTACCACTTTTCCAGGGAAAATAACCTTGCAAATTGAAACCCAACGACACCATCTATGAAGAAACCAAAAATACCAGAAACCCTTGTCTTCTCGTCAGATCTACCAAAAGATTCATATAACCGTAAGTAATTTCAATACTCTTCCACAAGAATCCTCAGCAAACATATCAGTCTTCAACAGTCCAAAGGTGAGAAATCTCTTCAGAGATGGCTTATTTCTTTGGCTCATTGTTTCCAATAATCCATCTTTCACAATCTTAGAAATGAACTGTGTATGCAAATAGCCACGCTTACAAAGATATAATTAGATAGAAATGAGGGTGATGAATATGCAATATACAACTAATCAATAGGATGCTCATTGCTATCATTGTTACAGTCACGCATAAGTCAATGTCATGCAATCAGTGTTACTCTTACAGCATCAACAAATCGTCAAGGATCTGTCACACAAGGTTTCTGTCCTGTGTCAAGGTCTTTAGCTATTAGTTCTATTGGTGAAGCTTCAGACCTAGGATCACAACTTGAAGAGAAGAAACTGGTAGAGCCTCCTAATCTGAAGATAAATATCACATATACCCAAAGAAAAGCTCGGTATTCTCAAGTAATGGTGCTTCTAAGTTTGCTACTGAGGCATGACAACAAAAAATTGTACATTGCTTCCTTTCTATTTTCTAAGGGGAAATGTACACTCTGAGTAGCCACTTGTGATATTAAAATAGTGAGCTCTGAGGTCAACATAATGCTCAGACTTATTGAGAAACAAGAGCTGGAGATATTCAATAGACAAATATGGAGATGGGAGTTTCAATTGACAATCTGCTTCAAACCATTTCAGCTCACGGAATCAGGAATCGATTTCAATTATTATGTCTCTATATAATTCATTCTCTGATGAAGGATTCGTGGTAGAAGGACATTGAAGAAAACCTCGTTCCTTAGATTTTGGCAAAGATGATTAGATTTCAGAAATGACAAATCAAACACTTGTAACCATCAATGTTTTAGATTTATCACCAGCAAAATCTAACACTGAAAATTCAAATTCACCAAAGAGTATTTCAGAGCAAAATCATCGTGATAATTGAGTAATATGGAGAACAACTACAGATCCATGCTACCAGCATTTTTCCAGGTAAAATAATCTTGCAAATTGAAACCCAATGACACCCTTTATGAAGAAACCAAAAATACAAAACCCTTGTCTTCTCATCAGATCTACCAAAAGATTCATATAACCGTAAGTAATTTCAATACTCTTCCACAAGAACCCTCAGCAAACATATTAGTCTTCCACAGTCCAAAGGTGAGAAATCTCTTCAGAGATGACTTATTTATTTGGCTCACTGTTTCCAATAATCCATCTTTTACAATCTTAGAAATGAACTGTGTATGCAAATAGCCACGCTTACAAAGATAGAATTAGATAGAAATGATGGTGATGAATATGCAAAGATGTGGTTGAGTCAAAGATTGCAGACTCAGAGGTTTGCTTTATTTCTGGATGAATTTTGGAGAGATGGTTCCCAGTTGATGGAAGAATTTGGTTTGTTGCTGCTAACCCACCACTCCAACTTGAGACTTGTTGTAAGTTCAAGAAATCGCAAAGTCCTGTCAGAAATTGGAGTTGCGGAGACATATATAATAAGAATGGGGGTTTTGGTAGAAGAGGAAAACTGGTAGCTATATTTTATTCATCCTTTTCAAATTCCATGATTCAATTGGGGCTTACTCATGAGGTTATTCTTCAGTTGTCCACACTCAGGGAAAGTGTTCAACCTTCAACTAGTTCATTGTTCTTGATTGGCATATCTAATTACAATTTATTTTTCACTGATATACAACCAAACAATAGGATGCTCATTACTATCATTGTTATAGTCACGCATAAGTCAATGTCATGCAATCAGTGTTACTCTTACAGCATCAACAAATCATCAAGGATCTATCACACAAGGTTTCTGTCCTGTGTCAAGGACTTTAGCTATTAGTGCTATTGGTGAAGCTTCAGACCTAGGATCACAACTTGAAGAGAAGAAACTGGTAGAGCCTCCTAATTTGAAGATAAATATCACATATACCCAAAGAAAAGCTCAGTCTTCTCAAGTAATGGTGCTTCTAAGTTTGCTACTGAGGCATGACAACACAAAATTGTACATTGCTTCCTTTCTATTTTCTGAGGGGCAATGTACACTCTAAGTAGCCACTTGTGATATTAAAACAATGAGCTCTGAGGTCAATATAATGCTTAGACTTATTGAGAAACAAGAGCTGGAGATATTCAATAGACAAAGATGGAGATGGGAGTTTTAATGGACAATCTGCTTCAAACAATTTCAGCTCACGAAATCCGGAATCGATTTCAATTATTATGCCTCTATATAATTCATTCTCTTATGAAGGATTCATGGTAGAAGGACCTTGAAAAAAACCTCATTCCTCAAATTTTGGCAAAGATGATTAGATTTCAGAAATGACAAATCAAACACCTGTAACCATCAGTGTTGTTAGATTTTTCACGAGCAAAATATAACATTGAAAATTCAAATTCACCAAAGAGTATTTTGAGAGGAAAATCATCACAATAATTGAGTAATATGGAGAACAAATACAGATTCGTGCTATCAACATTTTTCCAGGGAAAATAATCTTGCAAATTGAAACCCAACTACACCATCTATGAAGAAACCAAAAATACCAGAAACCCTTTTCTTCTCGTCAGATCTACCAAAATATTCACATAACCGTAAGTAATTTCAATACTCTTCCACAAGAACCCTCAGAAAACATATCAGTCTTCCACAGTCCAAAGGTGAGAAATCTCTTCAGAGATGACTTATTGCTTTGGCTCACTGTTTCCAATAATCCATCTTTTACAATCTTAGAAATGAACTGTGTATGCATATAGCCATGCTTACAAAGATAGAATTAGATAGAAATGACGGTGATGAATATGAAAAGATGTGCTTGAGTCAGAGATTGCAAACTCAGAGGTTTGCTTTATTTCTGGATGAAGTTTGGAGAAATGGTTCCCGGTTGATGGAAGAATTTGGTTTGCTGCTACTAACCCACCACTCCAACTCGAGGCTTGTTGTAAGTTCAAGGAATCGCAAAGTCCTGCTAGAAATTGGAGTTGCGAAGACATCTATAATAAGAATGGGAGATTTTGTAGAAGAGGAAAATTGGCAGCTATTTTTTATTCATCCTTTTCAAATTCCATGATTCAGTTGGGGCTTACTCACGAGGTTCTTCTTTGGTTGTCCACACTCAGGGAAAGTGTTCAACCTTCAGCCTATTCTTTGTTCTTGATTGGCATATCTCATTACAAGTTATTTTCTCACTAATATACAACCAATCAATAGGATACTCATTGCTATCATTTTTACAGTCACGCATAAGTCAATGTCATGCAATCAGTGTTACTCTTACAACATCAAAAAATCGTCAAGGATCTGTCACACAAGGTTTATGTCCTGTGTCAAGGTCTTGAGCTATTAGTGCTATGGGTGAAGCTTCAGACCTAGGATCACAACTTGAAGAGAAGAAACTGGTAGAGCCTCCTAAACTGAAGATAAATATCATAGATACCCAAAGAAAATCTCGGTCTTCTCAAGTAATGGTGCTTCTAAGTTTTCTACTGAGGCATGACAACACAAAATTGTACATTGCTTCCTTTCTATTTTCTGAGGGGCAATGTACACTCTGGGTAGCCACTTGTGATATTAAAACAGTGAGCTCTTAGGCCAATATATGCTCAGACTTATTGAGAACAAGAGCTGGAGATATTCAATAGACAAAGATGGAGATGGGAGTTTCAATGGACAATCTGCTTCAAACAATTTCAGCTCACGGAATTAGGAATCAATTTCAATTATTATGCCTCTATATAATTCATTCTCTGATGAAGGATTCATGGTAGAAGGACCTTGAAAAAAACCTCGTTCCTCATATTTTGGAAAAGATGATTAGATTTCAGAAATGACAAATCAAACACCTGTAACCATCATCGTTGTTAGATTTATCACCAACAAAATCTAACACTGAAAATTCAAATTCACCAAAGAGTATTTTAGAGGAAAATCATCATGATAATTGAGTAATATGGAGAACAACTACAGATCTGTGCTACCAGCATTTTTCCAGGGAAAATAATCTTGCAAATTGAAACCCGATGACACCCTTTATGAAGAAACCAAAAATACCAGAAACCCTTTTCTTCTAATTAGATCTACCAAAAGATTCATATAACCATAAGTATTTTCAATACTCTTCCATAAGAACCCTTAGCAAACATATCAGAGCATGTGTCATTGATGAGGGCCGAAGATTTCAAAAAGGGGTTCTGGATAGTGGCTAGCACATGTGTCCTAGGAAATCTGGAGATGTAATTAACTTGAGAAGTTTGATCCGCAGACATAATTCATATGAAAAGTTTGATCCACCTGCAAAAGAAGAGAGACAGTGAAACACAACATGGCATAGCCTTATAAATTGTAAACCCAACAAGCCATCGAAACCCTAGTAAAAAATAAAACAAAAATTTATAAAACAAAAACTTTTCAAAGCAATCGTCAATTTTCCAGAAATCCTCCGCATGGAAGAATCGTGCATTTGATATGCATTTTCACCCTCACGCACACTGTGTTTTTTATTTTCATTAATAAAACATAATATAATTATGGGTTTGGGTTTAGAAATTGTCAAAAATAAAGAGTTCAAGTTACCAAGATGAAAAATAAGAGTCAACCTTAACAAATATCCCTGGACTCCTGAGCTGAATAAACTCCAATGACAATACCTATCTTGTGCCTTAATTAGCAAGGCCCATAATTATGTGCAATATAAATTCTCTTACCTAAATAAGGAGGAGAAAAATAGAATTCCACATAAGGGACTAAATATTTTAATTAACTAAATAATAATAGAAAGTAAATTAAATCACCTTTATTTTATTAGATTATTTACAATGATTTTAAAACATACTTTCCATGTTACAACTATTATTTTTTGAATATATGTGATTTAGAAATAAACAAATTCAAATTAAAACTCATTTATTATGATTTTAAAGCATACTTTCAGCATTAAGCAACCACTAAAATTTTATGAATAAATTTGACTCCAGAAATAAATAAATTCAAATTATGAGTAGAATTTTTTTGGGATAAGTTATGAGATGCAGAAGATTCATTGTATAATACCAACCAAGGGTATGATACAAGAGAGACTAATTATTTTTATTAATTAAATAATAAAAAAATTAAAATTATGATTTAGTTCTAATAATCATCTTCATCTTATTGGAGAGAGACTAATTATGTTTATTAATTAAAAAATAAAACAAATTAAAATTATGATTTAGTTCTAATAATCATCTTTATCTTATTAGATTGTTTACTATGATTTTAAAGCATACTTTTAGTCTTACACAACCATTAATTAATTTTTATGAATAAAAGTGACTTTAGAAATAAATAAATTCAAATTGAAATTAAATTACTATGATTTTAAAGTAAATTCAAATTAACTCACTTGTACAATTTGTAGTGTTCTTCCTACCTCTCCTCTCCTTTGGCTATAGCTTTCCCATTGAGCAACTTGGTAGCTTCATAGTCATGAACAACGATTTATATGCAATATTACTTCAATAATTAATAAAAAATAGTGTGAGGCACCCTAAATCAATTTCATTTCTGTTAAGTTTAGGTATGTTCTATGCTAGAGCAATTTATTTAAATTTTCACAGTTAGCAATCACATCAGCATTACGATAAATTGCAGATAGAACATAAATACAAAACGCAGAAAACAAGCCAAGACAAGAGGACACAAGATATGGCGCGAGCCAGGGACAAACCCCACAATGTGTGGGGAAACCCTTTGATGAAATCTTTTTTTATCTTCAAAGTTCAGCAGAGAAAGAGAGAGAGAGTACATTATAACAGAAGTCAATACTTTGACTTATCTAGATCTAGCATAGATCATTTCGTATCATGATGAGATCAGTTGAAGACATTCTGCTTCAACTGATTCTCAAGGTGACTCCTTCACCTATCATCATTCGGCATCTCGTCCATTTGCTGCCCCTGATTGTGTTGCACCATCATGCTGTCCATACATCATGCAGTAATAAGTATATCAGACTTAGCTGCTTGCTATGGCTTGCAGCCTAGCAAAGCAGCTAGGCTATAGTTCCACCTTCCAGTAGACCTTTGAGCCATTGCTGTCACATGTTATTGCAGCTGTCCCATTGTATCATAGCTGTCACACGTTATTGTAGCTGTCCCATCATTGCTACCACATGTTATTGCAGCTGTCCCATTATTGGCACATTGCAGCTCCTATGTGGCAGTATATAAAATCTCCTCATCAATGAAGAGACCTCTCCAATCAAACAAGTCAAAGCACAAGTTACCATACTTTGCACTTCTGTTTATGGGCAGTGTTTTGGTCACTGGTTAGGGCTCCCATTGTAACCTACAACAATCCAAGTCATACCCAAAACACACCTTCAATTTGTGTGGCCTCCTCTTCCTTTCAAGTTATGTGACCTCACTGTTTGAGGAGGCACCTACAGGTCTTTGTTTGATCCACAAAACAACACCTACAGGCCTGCAACCTAGTCACAACAGAACAGTCCCTTACACGGCCTGTTTTAGGAGGAATCTCTGCGTTTACTAACCCAGAATAGTCCCTTACTATTGCGGCCCTCCAGCATGGTGCTTCGGCCCTCCTTCTAGCACTTGATTACCTGAAAACGTCCCTTCAAACTTGCTGGCCTGTTTTCCTAACTGCGTCTAGGGCACCCTTCCTAGGACTGCGGCTAGCTTTGTCTCCTTTTCTTTGCCCTAAGCACAGTCTCCTTCGCATCAATTGTAGACCGAATGATGAGCCTTCTTCTTGCTGCATATTATACTTCTCCATGACAGCTTCTAGGGCTTCTTCCATGTCTGCGTTTAGATCTAGGACATCATTCTTACATAGGGCAGTGTATACTCTTAGTGTCTCTCCTTCACTAAAAACCCAAAGACGTGGAGAGGAGGAGATCACATGAAGAGTATGTGAGTGTGTCAAATGACTTCAAGTCCTCTTCTATTTATACTAAAACGTAGAGGTTGAATGGACGTGACTATTGGGCTTCTGAGCCTACTCAAGTTGCTGGTCGGCTTGATAATAATTTCGTAATCAAAACAAATTCATATCTCCATAAATACTTATCAGAATCAAATGATCTTTAGATCAATCCTACACCTCTCGACGAGAGGGATCCAATAAAAATATCAGCTGCCATAAATAAGCCAACCCACATCGATTTTGGCCCTAGTTGCCAATTTAACACTCCCTCTCAACTAGGGAGAACTCCATCCGGTGATCCATAAGTCCGATTGTACTATCTCGGCCATCAGTGCCCTGCACTGCTCTGCCCAACTCTGCTCAGCTCTGCTGGCTTTGCTCTGCTCTGCTCGGCTCTGCTAGCTCTACACTGCTCAGCTATGCTGGCTTTGCTCTGCTCAGCTATGCTGGCTCTGCTCTGCTCAGCTCTGCTGGCTCTGCTAGCTCTGCTCTGCTCAACTCTGCTCTGCTGAACTATGAAGAAGAAGAATTGATCGAGAATGTCTCATACCCTTCTCCACTGACCCGAAGTCAGTCTCAGAGTGCGTACCAGTAGTCCCAGACTAGTCTCAACCAACCCGAAGTCAGCATCATAGTATGTACGACTCTCACTGGTCCCAGACCAGTACCGCAGGCTTAGAGAGTGTACTACTGGTCCCAGACCAGTCTCAACCGACCCGAAGTCAGCATCATAGTATGTACGACTCTCACTGGTCCCAGACCAGTCTTGCACTAACACGTAGTCAGTCTCGGAGTATGTACCACTGGTCCCAAACCAGTCTTAGCCGACTCGAAGTCAGCATCATAGTATGTACAACTCCTACCACTGGTCCCACACCAGTATCATTAATCCCAGATCAATGGAGGTCATCCTAGCGTAGGGAGTACGGTAGATACAACGATGCATCCATCGATACTACTATGGTCCCTAACTTCATTTCCCTGCTCATTGAT